>MU119588.1:0-41633 GCA_014904845.1 Acephala macrosclerotiorum | reverse complement strand
TTTTATCGATAATTTATTTACAAACAATAAAAATTTTAATTTTCAAATTAAATATAAAATTATTTTAATAAATAAACATTAATTAAACAATAAAAAATTCGAAATTAAATTTTTTTTTATTTATTACAATTTTACTAAAAATAAATATATTATTAAAAACGTTTTAATTTTTGAGATATATAATATAATAAAAAAAATCAATATAATAATTATAATCGAATTTATTATTAATATAATTATTTAATAATTTGATTTTTTTAAAATTTTAATAATCGTTTATATAAATTTATATTCGTTATACGAATATTTAATTAAATTGAAAACGATTAAAAAAAAGCGTTTTATAATTAATATTATAATTTTTCATTAATCGTATAAACGCAAAAAATTGTAAAAAATTCAATAAATTAATAATTAAAATAATTCAATAAATATTATAATAAAATTAATATTTAATAAAACTTTGAAAAAATTTTTAAATATGAATCATTTTAAAAAAAAAAAAATAAATTAAAAAAAAAAAAAAACAATAAAAATAATACAAAAAATTAAAAAAAAAACTTTATTAAAAAAAAAAAATAAAAAATTTATTTTTTTTATATTATATTTCGAATTTTGTAATTATTTAATTTATAAAATTAAAAAAAAAAAATTTATTTCAATTTCGATATTTATAATTTTCAACGAACTTCGAAAATAGTATTAATTTACTAGTATTATTTTCAAAGTTTAATTATATGATTTTTATATTAAAATATTAACGAATTACAATAAAAAAAGAAAATAATAACGTTTTTTAAATAATTGAATTAAATTAATTTTTATTACAAAGAAAAAATTATTAATATAAATACAATATTAGTTTAATAGTCACGTGTAATACTAGGCCAGATCGGGACTAGCGCCGTTTACGTTAAAATTGAAATTATATTTTTCAATTTTTATGCGTTTATTAGATTTAAAACTTATAATCAATCAATAAATTATTTAATTTATTTATTTCGTTTTTAATTTATTATTAATAATAAATATTTTTAATAATATTAATAATTTCGTTTTCATTTAATAGTTTTTCGTATTTTATTAAAAATTATTATATTTTTTTTTCGAATATTTTTAATTTTATAACGAATTAATTTTTAAATTATTCGTATATTTTCGTATATTTCGTATTTATATATCGATTAAATTAATATTTCGATTTTTTATAAACGTAATATTTTTTTTAAAAATAAAAAATTTTTTTATAAAAATTTTTTTTTTATTTTTTTTTATTTTTATAAATATTTATACGAAATAAATAGTAATTTTTTGTTTTTTTATACGTATAATTTATTTAATATTATTTGAATTATTATTAATTTAAATTTCGTTAATAAAATATAAATAATTTTTTAATTCGTATAATAATTTTAATTGTAAATTTTAAATTAATATATAGTTTTTTAAACGTTAAAACAAATTTAAATAATATATAATTATATTTTTCGATATTTTTATATATATTAAATATTTAATTTCGAAAATTATATTTATTTTAATATTATTATAATAATTTTCATTATATTATATAAAATTTATTTAATATAATTTTTAAATATTCGAATTTAAATTTATTTGAATTTTTAATAATCGTATTATATAATATAATTTTTCGTTATTCGATTAAATACTTTTAATAATTTTTTTTTATTTTAAAATAAATTTTAATTATTTTAATTATTATTCGAAATTCGTACGTTTTTTTAATAATTTTTTCGTAGTAAAATTTTAATATTCGTTTTTTGAATATTATTAAAAACGTTGTATAAAATTGAATTTTTTTAATTTTAATTTTTTTATATAAATCGAAAAAAATTTAAAATTTAATATTTAAAATATTGTATTTTTTTTTTTGTATTTTGTTTTATTTTTATATATTTTTATTAAATTTACAAATAATTTCAATAAACGTAAAATATCGTATAAAATAATAAAAATTATTCGTATAAGAAATAAATATAATATAAAATTAAATTAAAAATACGATTAATAAAATAATTATAATATTTTATTTCGAGATAATAAAAAATTCGTACGATTATCGAATTTTAATTTAATTATAAATTTGAATAATAGTATTTTTAGTATTATTGTACGAGTTTTTTTATTAAATAAATATTATTTCGATTAAAATTAATTATTAAATTTTTTTATATAAATTTGAATTTCTTTTTTTGTTTATTAATATAAATTTTTTTTTTTAAAGTATTATTAAAAAATTTTCATATAAAAATTTAATTTTAATCGAATTTTGATTTATATACTATAAATAATTAAATATATACGAATTAATTTAAATATTTTATAATTTATTATATTTTAAATTTTTTTCGTTTATTTTTTAAAAATTTCTTAAAATTCGTTTTATATATTTTTATTTTAATATTCGTATATCGATCAATTTACTAATAGAAAAACAAAATAAATATTAATACGAAATTTAATTTTGTTTTTTTTTATTGTATAATTGATATTTTTTTTTTAAATTTTTTTCGTTAAAACGAAATTATATTCAAAAATAAAAAATAGTATTTTCGTACGATAATTTAATTAATCGATCGTGTAACGATATATTTATACGATCAAAAAAAATTCTAATTGTTTTGTAGTTTTGTAATTATTGATTAGTATTAAAAAAACAAATAAAATTCGAATGTAATTTACGTGAATAGAGTACGGCGAATACGGATTACAAAGTTAGTTTCGTATGAGCTAATTTAATGATATTGTATTTTATTGTGTCTACTTTTCTATCTAAGGAGGGAATGCTTAATATATAGAATATCCAGTGCGTCGTACGAGACGCAGATAGTTTCATCGATTGCGCCAGCGCACTCGACACGTGATCTGGCATCTCGAACCACGCTCCTCGCGACACTAACTGGTGTAGCTCCGGATCTGCTGATGGTAATGATGGACGCTGGTCAAGGATCTTCCAAGGCTCGGGCCGGAGTATTCTTCCTCTCCGCTGGCTTCGTCTTGACCGCAATGTTCGAGAACATCTGCGGAAACGCAGTAGCCGGCGGCATCGACCTGGCAGGGCTCTTCCCACGCTACATCGATATCCGTCGCGGTGCTCTCATCACTTTCATCGCATGCTGGACTGTTCAGCCTTGGCAACTGATTAACAAAGCTGCAACATTCATCACCGTCCTCTCATCGTTCGCTGTTTTCTTGGCGCCTATGGTCGGAGTCATGTGTACTGATTTTTTAATCCTAAGAAAGCAGAAGATCCAGCTCAGCAATCTGTACCGGACGCACGATACCAGTTACTGGTATTTTCATGAGGTCAACTGGAGAGTGATTCCAGCTTGGTTGGCAGGGTGGGCACCGACTGTTGGAGGCTTGATCCTGACAGTAAGAATACAACGGCGCCAAGGGGATTATTCGAGCTTTAATATATGGCGTTTTTGTTAGACTTTCGAGTGGTTTTAGTGCTGAGTAAGCACTGCAATGGATATAATGTCCCCGCACCTAGCTAGATCTTTAAAACCAAAAAAATCAATCAATCAAACTATCAAGTCTATCGAATATATCACTCAAATTGACAGGTTATGAGCCCGGAAAGTGCTCATTAAAACCGTCGTATCTTTTTACTCTAAAATATCAACCCTATTCGCTATGGCGACTCCAGTAGCTCCAATCAGTGCTACAGCATTTACTTCTACAGCATTTTACTACGTTTGCAAGTAGATAAAATTGAAATTCTCACAAAAAATAACTATTTTTGATTTAAGAACTTTTATTTAGTCGCTTTTGCTAGTATTTATATCATAAAACTAATTAATAGTAAAAAACCGAAATCGGTTTTTCTTGCGTCAATTGATCGAATTACAATTTGAAAAAAAAAAACTATTAAAACTATTTAAATTATCTCAAACAATATAAACGATAAATTACAAGATAAGATTTTTCTATTAGTTTTTTTCAAAGATATCAAAAGAATCTGAAACGAACTCAAGAAATACGATAAAACTATTAATTTTGTCTAAGTATTTATTCAACGAACGAATTTTGAATAAAAGAAATTCGAGACTTCTAAAGAAATCAGAGAATTCGTAGATCGTTTCGAGTTTTACAAATTTTAGTTTGCAATGATCGAGAAATCAATTATTAATAATAAGATTTTAGATCGAATTATAGTAATTATTTCTGAGAATAGTAATTATAAAAGTACGAAATATTATATTCTTCGTTTATTAAAAGTCGAGCGTACACTCGATAAAGCGATTATTATATTGTAAGTTTATAATAAGAGAAAGATTTTAGTAATTGCAAATTATACTCGTAGAAAAAAACAATAGTATAGTCGTAAGTAATCTCGTAATAATAGACAAACTAGAAACAGAAAACGAAGAACTAATTGCGGTAATCGCAATAATAACAATAATAAATACCGTGGAAAAAAGAAAAACAATTATAGAGGATTTGGATTATTAATATTTCGTTTTATAAAATTTAAAAATCGTTGAAACGATAATAGTAATAATAGAGAATTCGTTGATTATAATGAGTTCAATTCAAATTAATGTAATTGGTATATGTACTATAAATATTATAAGATTGAGTATAGAATAAAACGAAGAAATAGAAAAGTTGACAAAAGACAAAATCAGAAGAATTCTAAGTAAACAAAGACTGCAATAATTGAATCTATTATTAGAGCAAATATAGTAACTGTAAACAAAATACAATAAAGTCTTTTTTTTTTTTGTTTATTTCATTGTATTTATAGTATTTTCACTAGTAATAATAGTGTTTACTCGATTACTATTCAAAAATAAGACTAAAAAACATATCGAGCGTTTATATATAAGTTTTGTTTACTATTCTCGATAAATGAAAGTTTATACTAATAGAAAACAATTTTTACTTTTACTATTTTCATTAACTCGAGTATTAATCGAACGAACTTAGACTCTATTATCTGCTTTAGACTTTGGTACTTTGAAATACTTCAATAGTATACAATTTGATTTCATATACTTAAAACGCTAGCAAATACTAAACAAAATTGTTACGATAAACAGTACTACTGTAAACGCGATTAAATATTAAGATCAAGTTTAAATAATTTTTTAAAAAGAATTGAAATTTAAAGAAATTTAATATGTACTAAGTTTTGAAATAGTAAAATTAATTTTTATTTTACAATTTATAAAAAATAGAATATCGATTATATTTAAAAAAGAACAAGCAATTAGTATTACAAATAATAGAAATAAAAAAATAATATTTACAGTTTTTAAAAATCCTAGAAATAATCTCTTTATATTAAATTAATATCAAAATGTCAATAATATTGTTGTATATTCGACGAATATTGTCTCAAATACACCGACGAGAACTCGATTATTAATAAAGTTCTTCGAAACAATAAATTCTGAGGAAATTCTATAGAAGTTCATATATCGGCGTTTTAATTACATTAATTATAATGTACTTCGAAAATTGATCGATATTATAAACATAAAAATACCGAGATTTAAACTATATATTGAGTATAAAACATATAAAGTTTGTGCAACGAGTAAAATCAAAGAAATCTTTAAAAAGAAAACAAATAGTAAAATTACTAGAAAAAGAAAAAAATTGTATAGTAATATTTTTAGTAAATTGTTTAAGTTTTATAGAAAGAATCAATATTTTTTTTTAATTACAAACGACGTAATACAGTACTTTTAAATCGGACTTTTAAAAGATAAAAATGCGAAAGAAATTTAGTTTTACATTCGTAAAATCTGTGGAATTATCAAGAGAGATACAAAAGAAAATATTACTTATTTTAAGTATAACAATAGATTGAACGAGTTCAAAGAAGATTTCCAAGGATGGCTCAAAACACTGTTTAGTTCTTTTAGACATGAGCTTTGTTCACTATATAAACACTTATTGAATAATGTTATTGAGCGAACAATACAAACAATAGACAATATTATCAAATCTATAATCTACGAGATCAAACTTCTATTAATCTTTTAAGACTATACTATAGAGCATACAATTTGAATCAAAAATAGAGTATCAATAAACGCACTTCTATAATCAATCCCGGAATTTGAATCAAAAAATCAAAAAACATGTATTTTATTTGAAGTCTATACTAAAAAAAAACTAAATTTTCTAATATTGCAAAAAACTCTAATTGCTTTTAAATACCAGATTAATATTAAAAAATTCAAAAATTAATCAAATAAATAAACTTTTAAAACTAAAAAGAAATATATCTTTGTAAGTATTACTAAAAACAATGTCTATAAACTATTGAATTACAAAACATTGAAAAAGACTTTCTCAATTGATATTAAATTCCATGAATACAAATTCCCAGAGTTTTTTATCTCTCAAAAATTCAAGCATATTATAGCAAATTTGTTTATTACTAATAATACAATCTACGATTACATTATTATTAATACACCAATTGATTACTCTTTTGATAATAAAATGATTAATAGTATTAAAACACGTACTAATAAAAATAATAGTACTGAAATAAATACTTATGAAAATAGAATTGAAACAAATTTAAAACCAGTAATCAAATAAAACTCTAATATCCAAAGCTTTGATCAAACTTAAAAACAATATCTATTTCAAATATTAAAAATCAGTGATCAAACGATCAAAAAAACCAAAAATTTTTATAATTTCTTTACCAAAGCGAAGAAAACAATAAACAGCGAATTAAACAATAAAAAAATGCCTTTTTTTCAAACAATAAAACAATTAATAAAAACTTTAAACGCTATTCATTTGAACGAAAAAAAATCATTTTCTTTGAGTGTATTTAGCGTTTTATTCGAGTTTCTAACTATTAATAAAATCTTAAAAAAAAACGCTTTTAATTGAATAAAAGCAATCGTTACTAAACTCGAAACTCTTTAAAAAACAAACACTTATAAAATCATTACAAAAAAACTATCAAATAGCAAAAAAATCATTTCAAACAAATAAATACTAAAAAAGAAATTCAATACTCGTAGTAGACTAATTCGACGTAAAACTAAAATTGTTATCAGAGAATTCGAATAAATTTACAATATTAATTACTTTGAAACGTTTATTTTTATTATAAAATATACAATTCTACGAATATTTTTAATATTTACTACAAAATATAATTTAGAAATAGATTATATTAATATAGATTTAGCGTTTTTAAACTCTTTTCTTAAAAAAGAAATTTATATAAAAATCTTTAAGTTTTTTTATAAACTTTACTTTAAATTCAAAAGTAAAAATACTTATTTTTTACTCAAGAAATCACTCTACGAATTCAAATAAACTCTTTGAGTATAATTCGATAAAATCAAATAATACTTCGAAAAATTGAAATTTATTGCATTTAAAATTGATTTCAATCTTTTTATAGAAAAAAAAGTTTATATTTTTTTATTTATCGACGATATATTGATCATTGAAAACAAAGCAAATACGAACACTATTAAAACTAAAATTAGAAGGCATTGAAAAAGTAAAAATTTCAATTCTATTATCGTTTTCGTAAAATTCTAAATCGAAAAAAATCGCAAGAATTATACTCTTACAATTTATCAAAAGATATATACAAATAAACTGTTATTACGATTCGATTTCGAATACTTAAATCAAACGAATCTATTATTTCTATAAAGTACAATTCTACGAAAAAAAAAAAAAAAAAAATTGATTAAACGAAAACGATTTCTATTTCTATAAACAAATTATTAATACTACGATCTATTTAATTAATTGCACGAGATTAAATATTAATTATTACGTTAATCAATTTGTTAGATTTATATTTAATGCGTGTTTCGAATACTTACGTTTTACGAAGCAATTTTTTCGATATTTTAATAGAACGAAAACAATAAAAATTATCTACAAAAAAACGTCGATTAAAAATTATAATATATTTTTCGACTTTACGTAAAAAATTGAAAACGATCGCAAATCGTTTCTAGAATAGATAGTAATACTAAAGAATAAAATAATTTCATGAGCAGTACAAAAACAACGAAATACAGTACAAAACTCGATAGAAATAGAAATTATAATAACGAATAAAACTACAAAAGAAATAGTTTAATTGAAAAAATTATAGTCGGAAATTATCAAAGAACTTTTCAAAGAATTTTCTACTTTATATTGCGATAATCTCTCTACGATCGATTTTAATACGAATACAAAATTCTCGAACAAATTCAAATATATTAAAATCCGATATTTCTATATAAAAAACGATATAATTACTAAAAACAAATTGAAAATAAAATCAATTTTAAAAAACGATCAAATCGTAGACATTTTTATAAAACAATTATTTTACGATTAATTTACGATTTACAAAGCTATAATAGGTTTGAATGAGAACTGGTTTAATATAGAGAAAACTGTGGCGCTGCTCACGGATTTCAAAAATTAGAACAATAGCAGTAAGAGGACGAACTGGGACAAAACGAAAACCTTTTTGAGCAGATCTGGAGCATTCTTTGACTGTGGAATAGGAGTTGGAAATGCTCTATTTAAGACCGAACTCCCACAAAAAGAGTAGGCCCTTCCTAGCTCTCTATAAGCTCTTCTACGAAGTAGTTGAGACTAGCACCACAGAGTTTAATGAGGCTCTTTACGACGATTCGACGCTGCAATTGATAAGAGATAAAAGACGATAGATTACAATGATAGTTAGTACGATAATCACGTGAAGACATTGATTATTTATATTACTTTGGACATTGGAATAGATATATTTCTACAGTGCTTCTCAGTAAAGGGCGTATTAGACTTTCGAGTGGTTTTAGTGCTGAGTAAGCACTGCAATGGATATAATGTCCCCGCACCTAGCTAGATCTTTAAAACCAAAAAAATCAATCAACCAGACCATCAAGTCCATCGAATATATCACTCAAATTGACAGTTTTGCTTCGGTGAGTCGTCCCTCCATTTCCCCTCCCCAACCACAAATTTCCCCATTCCGCTCTGGAAACTGTACTGATGGATTTCTGTTGTAGGATTTTTCACAAGCGGCCCCCCTTTCTACATCACGATGCGCCTCTTCCCTGTCGCTGGCCTAGGAGAGCCCGACGATGTAGACTACTATGGTGTGTTCACAGCGAAGGAAGCTACGAAGTTGGGAGTGATGCAACTCGAGGCTTTGGATGCTTCGTTGGAGGGAGTCGAGAGGGTTGAGCCTTTGCAGGACGGAGAGAAGGGTCCGAAGACGGGATATATTGTTGCTGATGGAGCGTACTGAAGAGGATGGTGGAGGATGTGGTTGACCGATTGAACTTCGAAGGAACGAGCTTTGAGCTTCAATCAATTCGAGTGCCTGAGGAAATTAATTAGATCGGAATATTCGAGGGTGTAAGGGGGATTTGATGATTGGAAGGAAATTGAAGCAGATGAAGGAGTATCAACAACAACCGAAAGTACTCCCATCCGATGCTTGTCCTCAATGTCCCGGTACTTTTGGTTCTCTCGCCGATGAGCGCCCTCTTTATTTCATTGACATGGCATGTCAGAAGGACTCTCCCAATGATCTAGCTGTCCAAACGGAGCAACCTCGCAAACAAAATCGAATACCCTCAGCCAAACACTCACCACATCTTCATTGCGACGTCGCACTTTCCATCCCTCGAAACCTACCAACGACACGTGACCCACCCCTTTATCTCAAACGAAGCGACCCCTCATCTCATATGGGACCACTCTCATCCCATTCAAGCATTTCCACCACTCAACATATAGCATGCTTCCATAAGCTTCCTCGCCAAGAGAGGAAGATAGCATCCCCGCGTGCTCCAGGCCGTAATCCTAATTTCGATAGCTGTTTCAAGGAAGCGAGCTGGGAGCACCCCACGCGGCGACTGCTCATCTGTGACTGCAACCCATAAGCCCCAGTGGTGGGGGTGTCCACGTGGTAAAGTGTGGAGGTTGAGATAGGGGATGTGCTGGGGTTTGGTAGTGCCATGGAGCAAGCTAGTTGCGTGTGGCCGGAGGGAGGACGAACCATGCTGCTGGATCTGGACGAAAGTGCTAGGTGGCTGTTGGGGGCGGTTTGAGGGTATATTTGGGGCTGGTTGAGTTCAGATAGGATTGCTGATATGTGATGTGGTAAGCAATCCTTCTAAAAAGAGTGCTATATAAGGAAGCGGGGTGAGGCACAGAGTGTTAAAGCTTGGACGGGACGGAACGTGGCACTAATGATGATATCTTCGAATGATATATCCATGAGTTGATAGTATATAACACCATATATTCAGAACCATGGGTTGAGTGGTCCTCGCTGTGACGCTGTTGACCGAGGTGGTGTTGTAGAGGATTATTTGAAATGATGGCGATTGAGAATCTGGCGGCTATTGAATAATATCTTAAATTTTATGATATTCTATATTTAACATTGGTGGAGAAGATGTATGGTCGAAAACTCTGCTGTAGTGAAAATCTTGACTTGCTGGGTGTCGCAAGACTTGATGCGGGTATGCTGCCCCTGGGCCACTTACCGCATTCCTCAATGGTCGGGACAGTGTCATCCCCGACGATGCTTAAATCATGGGAGAGTATGTTCGTGCTCTAATTTCAAGAAGCGGAACAATCAGCCCTTCAGGAGGGGAGAACCGAAGTGCGAACAAGGGTGAGAGATACCATCACGTGCTTGCAGCAAACAAACTGACCGTAAATGACTGCCACATGTTCCGTCGTTCGGAGAAAGAGCAGGAGAAACGATTGAACAATACAGCAACGAACCACGGGTCTTCGAGACAGGGAAGGAGAGAGCCGTTGCTAGTATTCCCTTGCTTTGGATGCTTAATTCTGCAGATCACAGTGTTAGAAAGAATTACTCAATTATTTGAGTAATTATTGAGTATTATTGAGTATTACTCAATTGAATAAGAGTAACGAGTTTATGACTAAGCTATTGAATAGAATAATGAATAATTATTCAACGTTATTGAATAACCACGTGACTTTTCCATATAATATTATATAGAATTTGAGTATAATAATAAACTGGAAACCTTTTTATTTTACATGCTAAAAACAAAAAAAAATCTATAATTTGAATCAAAAGAAAGCTCGCAAACTACTTTTCTTCGATATAAAACAAATTCTCTAAATTTTAATTCGAAGGGTTATTGTCATAGGGCGCTATCACGTGTCGCACGTGCGCCCCTAGCTCGGTGCCGCTAGCCGAGATTATAAGGATCGAGCATTAGCTCGACTTTACTTTTCTTCCTTAAGTTTTACTAATTATACTCACTACGTTTGCTTTCTAATCCGCTCTTTTGGCAAACCCCCTTACAGTTATTGGTTTTCGGCATCGGCGAAACCTTCGGAGCCTAAATAAGCGAGCCGCTTTACTTAATTAAGTTTACTCTCTCAACCTTTTCGCGTATTTAGCCAATTAACTAGAGTTACTTTTTAGCACGTGATTTTATTCAATAAATTATTGAATAATAATGATTATTATTGAATAGAATAAGAGTAACGTAGATTTTTGGTTGAATAGAATAGAATAACGTAAATTTGTTATTGAATATTATTGAATTTCTCACACTGGCAGATCATAAACGACGAGGTGCTGCTGAAATTAGTGTCACGAGATGCAGGCCAGAACTGCTCATTTCTAAGACCCATTACTACTTGCTTAGTTATGAGCAACCGACTTTGGACATCATTTGAGATATATAAAGACACTACATACCACAAACGACTGCAAACTATTCATGTTGACATAAGCTAGAAGAAGGTGAGTGGCCTCTGCGAGCGGGAAGACTTCCACAATCCAGATTTCCAAGATGGGATACGCGGCTGCTACAAAAAGGACGCGATAATATCTCAAAAGCGTATTCTTCAAAGACAAAGGTATTGTTTCAATTTCGAAAGACAAATAAGATTTCATTCAGCCTGGAGAGTTCCCAGGTCAGATTATGTGCATCCAAATATCTCAAATGCCTTGGAATGACATGATATCTAACTTTGGATTAAAATGAACCCGTGGGACAAAATGAAACTCTGGCATCGACACGTCGACATTTTGATTAATGAACCGTTTGATCTCAACCTCTCCGTCTCTACTTTCGGTACGCTAGTCAAGCCTCTTAATCTATACCACGTTGGAGACCATGCTCTTCGTGGGTGGATGCATGTATAGGACATATGTAAATCATACCGGCATACATGTCCGCAAAAGCGGCCAGACAAAACTTCTTGTTAGACGTACCTGTACATTTGATGGCAAGTTGAAATCAGATAGCACCAAACGATTGCTGCTCTCTTGCTGGGTTATGGCACAGTAAAAAAATCAATATCAAACATCGCGGATTCGCCGGATAGAAATGGTCCTCAATTGGAGAATCCTCAAGGTCTAGAGTAAGCACATGACGATGCTTCCCGCCTTCAAGAAGATAATTTTTCCGTTGGCGAGATATATTCCATCTTATCCACCCTTGAAGTGGATGAACGATATCGTTCTTGCAAAATGGCAAGAAGTTGTAAGTGGTTGTTGGTCTGCCGAATATTCTCCTTTAGGCAGCCGGAAGCAACTTCTCCGTTCCTAACTTGAAGGGAACGAAGCTTCCGCGTTTTCACCGGCTTGAGCATCCTACGATGACCAGTAAAATCTGGCATTGATGCTGATGAGGCAAACTCGGTTGCTCGTATGCAAAGGTTTGTAGATCTTAGGTCGTATTCGAAGCCCGATGTGGCTGCATTCGAGAGCTTCCATTGCAGAGAACGGCCTTTCTGAACCACCGATGGGTACCGCGCCCTGGGACTCGGCCAGGTTTTCCGAGAAGCGCTCGCTGCAGGTACCTTTCGGGAGGATGAAGCCCTGAATGGACGGAATCGCCCGCTGGAAAGGCTTGGTGTTTCCTGGATTGGGGGTCTGGGTACCCATTGCAGCGCCTGGACGAGCACCCCAGTCAATCGGGTTAAGGTTACCTCTCTACCCAGTATCCGGTTGATATCTCACCGAAATGCCAAGCTTGCAGCATGATCTATGATCCTTGTAGTCGATATCGTTTGTCCCTTATCGTGTAAAATCGGTATTCTGTTGCAGGATTGCATTAGATTGAGAGATAATTGGAGATGTCGTGTGGCGAAACATAAAAATTTCCCCGCCAAAGATAGACGCAATCCAATTTGGCGTGCCGCTCTCAACCAGCTCCAACAACTTCCACCCTACCCGTATGGCCTCTTTCGTACCATGCAAATTGAATGCGCCGTTTCGTAAGACGGTCCTCTAACACTATGCCCTTTCCCACCTGCGTCATTATCTTTGGTCTGCTTGAAGCAGCGTCCCTGAGACCTAGGATGGATTTGCTTGGTTCTTCGATATCCACCAGCACCACCATGCCCCCGCCGCATACACGCAGAACTAGACGACCTTCCGCCTCGCGTATCCCACCTTAAATCGCCTCCGCCCTAGAGATTAAGATAGTGTGATGGCACGTTGACTATCTGTCTACTACGGGACCGAGACCCCGCCGCTAGAAACATACCCCCATTCTGGAGCTCCGTGAAGGTTCACATAAGAGTCGGGGGGGATTGGCGGCTTTCTGCATCCATAAACAGGGACCAGGGAATAAGTCTGATACTCGCCGTCAAGCAGTAGCTCTCCTACAAATCACCTGCAGCTCCTCGTCCAATCCCATGATACATTCCTCTAGACACTTCCGAACACCACAAATACATATATCAACGACATGCGGACAGACCACGCCTTCTCTTCGAACCCTCAATCTCAATCCTCTGCCGCTTCTACCAATATGACGAAGCATACCATCACTCCAATCAACAAGAATTGGACCTTCAAGCAAGGAGACAAGGAAGACTCGAAGTTCTTACCTGTTGCACAATTCCCCACCAATGTCCACCTGGACTTGATTGCCAACAAAATCATTGCAGACCCATTTATTGGCAAGAACGAGAACGACGTCCAATGGATTGGCGAGGTTCCTTGGGTGTACAAGACTACTTTCACCTCCCCGAACTTGACGAAAGAGGAACGAGGAGATATCAAGGCTATACTCGCATTCGATGGCTTGGACACGTATGCCACGGTTGTGCTCAACGGTAAGGAGATACTAAAGACGGAGAGCATGTTCATTCCTGAACGAGTCGACGTAACAACACATCTGAAGAAAGAAGGAGACAACGAGTTGGAGATCACATTCGAGAGCGCATACCTCAAGGGTTGTGCTATTGTGGAGAAATATCCAGATCACCACTGGGGATGCTGGAATGGAGACACTTCCAGACTTGCGGTTCGAAAGGCGCAGTATCACTGGGTATGAGGCTCAAACCCTGACGTGCAGGAATATAACTGACTTTAAGTACAGGGGTGGGATTGGGGCCCAACTTTGATGACCTGCGGTCCTTGGCGACCAATCAATCTCGAGATCTTCTCTTCTCGGATATCTGATCTCTATTTCACAAGTGATGTCGATAAATCGCTGAAGTCCGCACAATTGGTGGCAAAAGCTGATGTTGAAGGTGACGCATCGGACGTGGAATTCACCATCTTGTTAGACGGGAAGGAAATTGCTTCGAAGACCGTCAAAACATCAAGCGGTCATGCAGAACACAGCTTCGAGATCTCGAATCCGGCACTTTGGTATCCTGTCCGATACGGCGACCAGCCTTTATACACTATTACGGCAAGTCTCCTGCAAAGTGGATCGGAAATAGATCGACAGGCCAAGAAATTCGGCTTGAGGAGAGCAAAACTGATCCAAAGGTCTATGCAAGAGCAACCAGGCACCACATTCTTTTTCGAGATCAATAACATTCCCATTTTCTGTGGTGGTAGCGACTGGATTCCAGCAGACAACTTCATCCCACGCATCAGCAAGGAGAAATATTACGACTGGGTGAAGTTGGTCGCTGACGGAAACCAGTTCATGATTCGAGTGTGGGGTGGTGGAATTTTCGAAGAGCAAGCATTTTATGATGCTTGCGATGAGCTCGGTATTTTGGTTTGGCAAGACTTCATGTTTGGCTGTGGAAACTATCCTGGGTTTTCGGAGTTCCTGGCATTGGTGCGGACCGAAGCTGAGGAGAACCTGAAACTTCTTCGACACCATCCGTCCATCGTCATCTGGGCCGGCAATAACGAAGATTACCAGTACCAGGAGTCGGAAGGCTTGACGTATGATTCTGAGAATAAGGATGCTGAGAGTTGGCTGAAGACTGACTTCCCTGCCCGTTACATATACGAGAAGATTCTTGTTGATGCATGCAAGGAGTTGGTTCCCGACACCTACTACCACTTCGGCAGTCCTTGGGGTGGCAAGAATACAACGGACCCTACAGTTGGCGACCTCCATCAGTGGAACGTGTGGCATGGATCCCAGGAGAAATACCAAAACTTCGATAAGCTGGTTGGACGGTTTGTGTCTGAATTTGGCATGGAAGCGTTTCCCAATATCAAAACAATCGAGTCCTTCCTCCCGCTCGGCAAGGATGATCCAGATCGGTTTGCTCAGTCTTCGACTGTCGACTTCCATAATAAGGCGGATGGCCATGAACGACGTATCGCACTCTATCTCGTGGAGAACTTTCGATATGCACCTGATCCTCTCGAGCAATTCATCTACTCGACACAGTTGATGCAAGCAGAATGCCTCGCCAGCGCCTATCGTCTCTGGAAACGACAATGGAAGGGACCAGGAAAGGAATACTGCGGTGGTGCTTTGGTGTGGCAAATCAATGACTGCTGGCCCGTCACATCGTGGGCCATCGTCGATTATTACCTCCGACCCAAGCATGCCTACTACACCGTCAAGCGCGAAATGGCACCAATTTCTCTTGGCGTGACAAGAAAGGAGCACCTCATTCCGAAAGACAAGCATACTCGAGCATTCATAGAAAAGCAGACCAAGATCGAGATCTGGGGCTCAAACCTGACACTGAAGGATATCACTGCCGACGTCGTCGTCAAAGCATTCGATGTCATCACCGGCAAAGAAACCTACTCCAAGACCGTCAAACCCGCGTTCCTCCTCCCCGAAAACCGCAGCACAGAAATAATTGACTTCGATGTTCCCGTCCGGCACTCCAATTCGGGTGAAGAGACTCGCGCCGTTGTCGCCGCTTATTTATACGAGGAAGGCGTGCAAATCGCAAGATACATCAACTGGCCAGAACCATTGAAGTATGTGCATTTGCAGAAGCCGAAGCATTTGACTGCAGAGTTGACCAAAGATGGCAAGACGGTGGAGTTGAGTGCGGAGTTCCCAGTCAAGGGCGTTGCACTTGAGTGTGAAGATGATGATGTGAGCTTTGGGGACAATTTGGTGGATGTTGTGCCTGGTGAGGTGGTTAGCATCGCTGTCAAGGGCGCGAATAAGGGAACGAAGATTACGATGAGATATTTGGGCATGATCTGAATGCTTTCCTGGTAATTTTGATCATGAAGAGGCTATCTGTACTTTTCGATTGCCGCTCTTCGGACGTTGTGCTATTCGTTTTCTCGCGGATTGGGAGTCTTGGGCGCGTTGCGTTGAAGATACATAATACATAGTATTAGGGTGGTCACGTGCACTAGCTTCCACCTAGCTCCTACCTTATTTACAGCTCCCCAGAGCTCTCTGCTCTCTAGACAGACGCACCAATACACACAGACTTTCCAGACAAGACCTACTACGCTGAGACCGTGGTATATCTTGCGGTGAGGATTGTTATACATAGAAACGAATTCTTTGCCAGACATTGTTGCGTTTTGTTTTCGAATTCCTATTTTGCTTGAGTATCATTCGAATTTTTTCTTGTACTTTATCGTGTCTGTTTCTGGTCTTAAAGTCTTCCTTTTCAGAAGTCCGCTCGAGCTCAAGATGAAGTTGAGGGATAGAAGATGAGTTTTGTCGGGACTTTATCCGGTGGTCATGTGCCTCGCGACCACAGCCGGAAAGATAAGGGGAATGAACCTTGAGAATAGTGATGAAAATTGACGATATGGAGAAGGGGAGAGAAAGCGGGAGCTGGATTGAGTTTGGGACTCGAGTCGATCAACGAGGTTTGCGCACGTGACACTCGTCGTTGCAACGGCTCATGTCGAGCCGTAAACCTGTCAGATTTAAGGGCCGTCCTCGCCGAAGATGTCTACTACAGTTTTCCACTACTTCATCAACCAATTGTACCGCATCGACGACAATCAAAGGTCCATTGAAGAATTTGCGCGCAGCAAGAAAATGCTTTGGCGGAGCCGAAGTGCAAGTTTGAAATTAGAGACTTCGAGGCGAATGTCAAGGCCAACAGAAAGGTAGAAAAAGGCAAGTTTGTTGCCGTCAACTTTATCACTGTTATCAAATGTCTCCTTTCGTCACAACTTTTTCGGCTAGACGGATGTGAAACAAATATCAAGTTGTTGATTACAAGTGGCTTCATCAGACGGCAGATTGGTTGTTGTCAGAGATCAATAAATATTAATAAGAGGACAAGTGATGGTAAGTCCCCTCCCAAAATCCATGCTCGAGAAGCTCATAACCACTACCATCTCCCACAAGAAGTTCCTCCTCCGAACCACTGTCTGCGGCAACTGCTGCAGTACGATCAATCTCGAATTCCGACCCAACTGCTCTTTCAGGCAAAGAATCTCTTCGGTCGCCTTCGCTCCACGTCAGAGCACTCAAGCCAGTCCTTCCCAAATATAGAGCTGTTTCCAACACCACATACTGAAGAAATAAGCACAAAGAGATCAGAATCGGATATATGTAGCGGTTGTTCTCCGTGAACTGCTTCTCGGGATTCAGGACGACACCTTTGACTTTGTTCAAGAATCCTGCCCAGCACCAACAACTATTCCCCAGGCCACAGCTCGAAGCCACGAGAAGGAAAAGAACAGAGAATCCAATTACAAAGTCCTTCCAAAATAAGTTCTTCCATCGAGCTTTCGCATCCTTCCCACAAAGATGACAAGTCATGATGATGCGGGTCATGAATGGGCTCAAAAGCCAAACAAAGACGATGCAGACGAACATGGCACTGCGGCAGCTGAAAAATGTTGGTGCAGAGTAGAGGACACCAAATGCAATTCCGAAGGAGATGCAGACCGATGTAACAGCGACAGCAATGAGACACCAAGACCTCAATATCCGTCTCTTATCCAGCATGGGTTTCTCCAACTGGCACGAATAGATCCCGCCAGACCAGGCCTGGGAATCTAGGTATGAGGTCCAGTGTGGATCATTTGCATCTGTACTCCAATATCGATGCAGCGGATATCGACTCTGGACACAGTCCTGTGAATGCTCGCCCTCGCGTGCCCTAATGTCGTCTTCAAATTGTCGTATGATTCGGATGCAGTCTTCTGCGCGGAATTGGCCGACGATGTTGCTCAGAAGAATGAAAGGTAGCAGCCATGACAAAAGCATGGCAGGAGCTACCTTGCCGCCTGATGGGGATGGTGATCCACCCAGTATCAAGACGAATGCACAAACGATGCCAAAGATGTAAGTAAAGATGGCGAACCAGGTGTGGAGAGTGCCGTATGTTCTCTTGTCTACGATGTTGCCTGCTATTTGTTTGTGGAAGGTCTCTGACATTGGTTCGAAGCATGAGCATAGGTAGAGCGAGTCGATGTTTATGTCGTGGTTTGGTGAAGGTAGAAGCTCCCTGACGGCAATAAGTATCACAGCGATATCTCTTGCTCGCTCGTCGATGTGTACTATATGCAGTGGTCGAACGACTTTCCAGATAGAATAGAAAAGCCGGCATGTCCTGTTTCGACCCTGGTGCGGACCATCAAAGCTCCTTGGCCTGGTCACATTTGGGTAAACCTCTCGAATCATAACCCGAGCCATATCATAGCAGTTGTTCCAATCCTCCAGCTTCGAGAGGAGCGACCAAAGAGAGTGTATCGGATCGCCGAAAAGATGAGCGATCATGGCAAATCTCCTGAACCCAATCGGCGCAAAGTTGATACTGGATATCAAAAAGAGCCCAGGAACGAACCAGGTAAGCAATCGATTCGCGGTATCAGGATACAATCCCATGCCGCTGCCGCCACATATCTCCTTGCAGACACTTTCCAAGATGATCGGATTCTGAGGGTCAGACCAGATACGACCGAATGGATCTTGCCAGAAGAACGATGTATCGTTTGCCAAAGATGTGCTGGAGTTCAGCATCTGCTGGACGACTGGGAGACATTGTTGTCGGTTGAAGCCTCCTATGGCACGTGACACTAAGCGACTAATCGCATTCAAGGTGCGGATGTGTGATCGATGACTTTCGCCATGAAGATACATCGTGCAAAAATTGCACTATGAGACCCCAACTCGGAGTAGCAACGGATACCCGAGGCTGAGCTGTTCTTATAGACTACTGTGATCTGTATTCAAGAGGTTCGACCTCGGAACCTTGCACGACCAAGCAACTTCAGAAACTCGTGTCGCTCAAATCGAAAGCTCATATTGGCTCATATAAATAGCGCTTGCTATTATTCCAAACCGTAGTAGGAAAGACACTTTGTACCGAGATTCAATAAATGAAGAAGAGTGGAAGATTGTAAGCCTTTAACCCTCTTTGAGAATATGCGCTTCCCCTTTAGGGCTGTGGAGGCTGAGCACGCAGACAACATCAAAATGTGCAATCCGTTCACAAGCACACGTGTTCGTCCTCCCACTTCTACAAGCGAGAAAGATATTGGATAAATGGGGGTTTGAAGAGTGGAAGAGGGTGTGCGACCAACTGGACAGGGGGACGCGATAGCTTTTCAAGTGATGGTGAATCTGCACTGGATAGAGTTGAGCTGTTACAAGACGCCTTCCTCACAAAATATGCATGCGAGCTTTGGTGAAAGATTGGGTATATGTCTAAGTTGATGTAGGCTGTACCTAGTCAGAGACTGGAGTCGATGACTTGGGGTGGAAGTGATCCACGTGACTATCCAGATAGTTTTGTGGCCGAAGTGCTTCACTCTCAGGGGTTGGTTCCCAGAGACGTTGCAGAAGGTATCTCAATGCTTCCTTCTTCTAGTTAACTTACCGGCAACAGTCAAAGTGAGCGCTCGCCTCAAGGATTCTGCACTCAAATCCGTAGCAATGACCAGCTCAGAGGAAGCGAGATGTCTCAAGACACCGAACCAGATATAGTCTCTTCAGGAGAGCAACTTTGCAAGTCGACGACCTCGAGCCTTTACCCAATCAGAGATCTAAGAACATCCGGCTCTTGCTGTCGAACTTTAGAACAGAGACAAAGTGTTGCCAAATGTAGCACTACTGTCAACTATCTGCAAACATTGCAATGTGCTTAGACAGGTTGAATGTAAAAGTCTGCTACAAAAGAGAAGCAGTACCATTTAGTAGTCTCCATACCCCGCCGTATGAAATGCCTTTTTCCTGGAGAAATAGAGTAGAGGTCAATTGTTGGTTCTTTTCTCCTCCTCGAGATATCGGTTGCGTTGACTTCCGTGTCGCACGTTGAGGAAGAAGCACATGGCCCAGTATGAGATTCGTAAGGCTGCGAGTTAAAATAATACCGCGTGAGGTTGTTCTTGAGTTACCTAGGTTCCACACTTGTGACCAGGTGAATACCTATCCTAGTCAACCAGATTCAGTCAGGCGCTTGCATTTTTCGTTTTGGATTCATTCACTATTTGAGCACGATCTGGTTGCTGTCCCGGCTAGAGGGAGGGTATATAACGAAATTTCGCGGACAGCGCCAAACATCCCTACACACGAATGATGTCAGACTCGCCAGATATCTCCGAACACGACCTTAGTTTGACTTCCAAGTAACGAGGGATGCTTCTCAGTGGCCCTTTGGTGTAAATAAAGGGGCGGAGAGCGTAGGGAACATGCAAAATAAAAATTTGAGCAGGTATTTTCTGAAAGAATAACAATGAAATTGATAGTAACACCAAAATCTGACAACAAAAACATCTACCAGTAGATTAAGACACGCCACTAAAGAGCATGAGATGGGACTTTCGTCTGTAAGAGCTAAGGTCTAAGGTGTGAATGTAAGCACAAAGAAATATAGCAGTAGAAACTAAGATATGAAACAGAACTTTGACTCAATCTCCACGACTCTGGTATTAAGAAGCATCCACATTGGTTTCAGTCGATTTTATATGCTTTGCGAAGCACGAATCGTAGAGCGTGCTTAATCGTATACCCGACACTTCCCCTCCCTCATTCACTTCCTGTTCGACTCATCTCTCAGCTTGGTGCGCGTCATAGGCAGTGTAGTGCAGTTCTAGCACAACCTTGCCTCCACCTATCCAGAATCGTATAAAGCGGGGTCATTTTCTCCGGGAAAGACGAAGCAACGATGCAAAAAGAAGAAGGGTGCGAAGTCAAGGACGCAGACGACGAGCTGAGAAGCGCCCCAGGGACTGCGAGTTTGGGCTGTCCGGCCCAAATCTTGGGATTGTGGAGAGACGTTTGCAAGCTACAAATTCGGGTTACATGGATGTGGAATAGCTGACTGTATAAATATTGACAAATGTTACTATTGTTATCAACTGGTATTTGGTTGTCAACATGCTGGAAGATTCGAACGAGATGGACTTTGGAGCGGAGCAGCGAGAACTACAGGATGAAGAAGACTTCCACTATTGCCTACTCGGACGCGTCATCTCCTTGTGTGTCTCCAGGGGCAGATGCCTCATCGTAATTGAAGGTGAGTAATGTGTGACGGACGTGGCAACAGGGCGAGGAGGTATATATACTTGTGAGAAGGCTTGCTTCAGGAATTCGCTTGCTGCTTAGGTGTTTCGTGCAGTCGAAGTATTCATTTTGTGGAGGTGAATGCAGAATCTCTTGGGTTTGCTGATGTTTGTCTCTTGGCTGGTGTCTCTACAAGGCACAATGTCCCAAATCTACTGGAATGTTTCAAGGACATGGACTCATTAATACTGACCTTATAGTACTCGAACTTATTCATCAATCCCACCCCACTCGCTATCCTCCCCATTCCGTTCTCCACTCTCAGCCTCCATCCTTCTTTTGCTTCCCTGAATCGCGCCCCTCCTATTATGCTCCAACTTCCTCTCATAGCCACTCTTCGTACTGATCTGCGCCTTGAATTTTCCCTTGCCTTTTCCATCCTTGCTGTTTTCTCCCAGCCCTCCCCTCCTAGCTTCAACGCCATGCATCTTCAAATTCTTCTTCTCCTGCTTGCTGGGCGTCGGCAACGCATCAAGCAACCATCTCTTCATCCCCGCTTCGCTCTCTCCCTTCCCAGCCGCTTTCTCACTCGCAGCAATGATATTCGCAACTGCCTTCACGTACGGAATATCCTCCTTGGTATAAAATGTCACCGCAACTCCTCCTTCTCTCCCAGCTCGTCCTGTTCTTCCGACGCGATGGATGTACGCTGCTCCTGAGTTCGGGACATCGTAATTCACAACGCCATTTATGCCGCGAAAATCGACACCACGAGACAAAATGTCAGTGGTTATTAACACCCAGATCTCACCGTTTCGGAAACGGTTCATGATATTAGAGCGGGCGGTGTCTGAAAGTTCGGCGTGGAGGACTGCGATGCGGGTGGAGCCGCCTGCTTCAGAGGGGATGTCGTAGAGGAGTTCGGAGTGGAGGGCTACGGCCCGAGGGATGGTTTGTGTGAATACGAGGAATGGTGGGCAGAGAGATTGTGTTTCGTCGGCGGACTTTGCGGTGGGATGGAGGAGTTGTCGTAAGGCGATCAGCTTTCCGGGCTCGGTGGCTGCATAGATGAGACGGTGGGTGATGTTGGGGATAGCGGAGTCTTTGAGTCCTACAACGAGACGGACGATGTGGGAAGAGGGCAGTCCCAGGAGGGTACGGCGGGTCTGAATGGTAGCAGATGCGAGAGATTCGATGTTGGAGCCCATGGTTGCAGACCAGAGAGTTACTTGAAGGTCTGGGTTCATACATGAATTCCAGATCCCAAGGGTTTGATCGCGGAACAGTGGATCAAGGAGGACATCTGCTTCGTCAAGGACAAGAGTCCGTATTGTTGGTAATGTTGATTGGTTTGAGTCTTTCGCCGACAGTGCACTGAAGAGGAGGCCAGGGGTCGATACCAATATGTCGGCCTTTACAGCCGGCTGAGACGATTTTCTCTTTGGCTTTTCGGCGTCTGAGCCGCCATCGTCTTGCTCGCTCTCGTCCACTTCGCTAGCATCTTCAACTTCGGCCTCCGGACCATCTACTGGAGTAATCCTCATGCCTTTACGCATTCCCACAGCCTTTACCCCAGTACCTAGGCTTAACTTCTTCGCTTCATTGACAATCTGTGTAGCAAGCTCTTTCGTGGGTGCTACTACAATAGCTTCCAAAATATGTTCCTTGTCCTGACTCGTCCTTCTCCGTTGTATGATCTTATCCACAACAGGTATCAAGAATGCCAGCGTCTTTCCACTTCCCGTAGGCGCCACCGCCAATAAATCAACATGCGCTTCCCCATCGAAATCCTCTGCCTCCTCAATAGCATCGCCCAGTGCAATCTTCGGTCGCAGAAGCAATGGCAGACTGCCCATCTGAACTTCCGTAGGTATCTTATATCCTTGCTCTACTAAGTTTTCTGCCATGCGACCAGATATTCCATATGTGCTTCGCAGATCATTGAATGCCACCAATGGCTGAGAATAAACCTGCTTGTATTCTTCCTTCTTGGTTGGCTCGATAGCTTTCTTCTTCTTGGACTTCTTAACTACCTTGTCCGGTTTTCCCGAAGGTAGGAGAGTAACTTTCAATCTGTGCGATCGTAGGAGTTGTCGGCATTCTGCTTCGTCAAGCAGTTTCGTGGCAACGTTCTCGGTCTTTGACGCAGGCCTTTCCGTCGTTTTCTTTGGAGCTAAGGCTTTCTTGGCTTTCGGCACTGGAGCTTTCGTCTCGAAGAAATCTATACTCTCATCTTCTTCCTCATCATGCGCTTGTGTCTGCTCTGCCTCTCCACCGCGCTTCCTCTTCTTCCCTCGAGCTTGAGGAACCGCATCGTGGAATAATTGTGGATTGGCAGATGCGCCAGCAGACGGCAGCTTCGTTGACGACGCATCTTTGTTCGTTCTCGTAGTCTGCTTTGTCGACCTCGAGAGCAATTTGAGGATATCCATGTTGTAGTGTAGTGCAATGTTCGTAGAAAGAAACCCTGGTGTTTTTCAAAAATTTGGATGCAGCGGCAGAATCATTCACCGCCTGCGGATCGGCTTCCCTTTTGACTCGTTTCAGATATATCAACCCCTCCTTCTCACTCCGCTCTACCCAACTTCTTCTTCCTTCCTCATCACACAACATCATGTCGTCGCAAACTACAACAAGTCAGATATTGGTCTCCGTGAGGCCTCCTCGCACAACCTCTTCGCCCTCGACGTCTGGCTCTTCAAAGACAACGACGGCATCTACTTCAGGCTCGACCTCACAGCCATTCCCTACCAGTACCACCATCACCTCCATGTCCAGCACATCACCAACTTCAGCACCGAGCACCACAGTAAGTGGAACGGCCTCTGATACCATTACACAGACTGGAATTGCGTCAGCCTCTCTACAGCACACTCCGTTACCCTCAAGCACTCCTAGTGTCTCGACCGCTCCACCAACTACAACGAGCATAGCAATGCGAAATACAAGTTATTCCTCGAGTCTCCTCGAACTCATCTTGCTGGCCTGGATCGGGTACTATCTGCTCTACCCACGGCACCATTGGCCTCACGTGACATGTCGGAGAACAGCCCTTGGCCGTGATACAATGTTAAATTGCCCGGGTCTCATCTATGACAGAGATTGATTGAGAAGCTTATGGCAACAAGTTTGGAAACAAAATTCCAGTGGGAGTACAGTACACGGTAGAATCTCCTAGCTCCCTCGACCTTCGCATACCAACAGATTCTCCTCCAAAGGTCCAGCTTCCACGAGGCAATGCTGAAGGCCATTCTACGTTGCATGAATCTCACGAGAGCTTGCATGAACGCGGGAGCCAAAAGACAGCACTGTGTCTACTTCAGTCCTATCACTGTGTCCCTCAGGTTATCAACGACTTCGTGAAGGATGCTCGCGGGTATTAATCAGACATCTTGAGACGAGGATCAGATGACGACCTGCATGAGGGCACATGCGTACTCGTACAGTACAGTAGCAGTCAAGACTCGAACGCAAGTCATCGGATACTGCTCCGAGAATGAATCGAGTCAATTTCATGTTTGGCATTACCTTTCGGTGAAAGTACAAGTTTCCAGACCTGCAACAGACCTCGTCAATTTCTCCCTTTTTCACGTTCTTGGTTACCTTGCTTCCAGTTCGTATGAAGTTTTGACGTCCGCCTTGTTATGTCGCTTTTCTGTATCGAGTCGTCGAGTGTATGGATCTCATATGTTTTAGCCAATTAAATCCCACCCCTCACGTACCTCAGCGCGAGTTTCAAGACAGCTCACATCATAGTCAGCACTATACCACAGAAGCACATTCAGCTCAAAACTGTGAAGCTGGAATCCAATTCGGTTTCTCGCGTATACTGATCCATGTATATGCAGTACTTGAGTTGATTTGAGGATGTAGCCTTACCTGTCAGGTCCCGTCTCCCGGACTTGGTATCATCCCGCTCTGACCTTTTCTCATTGACCGTGAATACGCATCTTAGCAAGTCAACGGCGTGAGATACGCTGTCAGGGCCCTTAGTGGAGGCCCTAAAGCGCATTTTCCCGCCGATGCAGTGTCTATCAGTAAGCTTAAATATGCCGCAGTCCATCCACATTAACCTTTTACCCCTCGATATAAGCTTAGAAGCCTATTTTCAATTCACCTTTCCATACTCAAGTCCTTCTCGATTTCAGTACGTTGGCCTCAAAACGTCCGCAACCAAACCAACAATCCTCATCCTCCATGGAGCATGGCACTCCCCACCCCCTACGAGCGCCTAGTCACCCTTCTCAACAAGGCAGACTACCCCACCATATGCCCCTCTCAGCCAACATTCGACGCCAAACTTCCCACCAAAACCCTCTACGATGATGCGGAATTCGTTCAGTCCATTCCAAGGAAGCTCGTCGAAGAAGAAAGCAAAGAAGTCGTGCTCGTTTTGCATTCCTAAAGTGGTGTAGTGGGGACCCAGGCCGTGACTGAGGAGTTCAAGGCTGCGAGGGAGAAGAAAGTGTTGAAAGGAGGGGTCATCAGACTTCTGTACATGGCGGGTTTTGTGCTGCAGAATGGTTACAGCTTAGGCCCAGCGCTAGGTGGTGGATTGCCGCCTTTTATTCCTGTACGTCTCATTGTCTCGACCTATTTTGGCAGCTTACTCACACCTATGTGTACCAGGAAGACGGCTCATGCAATATGCTGGAGCCCGCCCGCAGATTCTACAACGATCTCCCACCCTCTGAGCAAGAGCATTAGGACTCCATTCTCAAATCTCACCCTGCTATTACTCAGTTAACGCCGCTTACGAACGTGGGATACAAGTATGCCCCAAGCACTTATCTTCTCTGTGAGAAAGATGAGGCCTTGCCGTTATAGATTCAGAAGGGGATGGTGGTCGGTTTTGCTGGTGAAGTTCTTGAAGGGAGTGTGGGAGCGGCAAGTTGTACTGCTGGACATAGCCCGTTTTCGGTAACGCCACAGAGAGTAGTGGAATTTATTAAAACCTTCACTGAGTGAAAGATTGCTGGATGGCCGGGCGAGGGGCTGGCAGTGCCTAACTCACGGGCGCGTGGAATTTGACGTGGAAAGACACTGGCTGCTGGTCTTCAAGATCATACAATCATCAGCTCTGGTTCGATATCTCGTGTGTCGAATCAACATGCGACTTTCGCGCCCTTTGAAACTCATTGGGATCAACCTTTTTCGAGAGTCGAATTCTGGCGCGAGTAGAATTCGATTGAGCCGCGCCGAAATGGTCTTCAAAAGCCAATGAAATTATCGAGCTGTCTGCTTTTAGCCGATTGCATTTTCCGTACTCATCTACAAGTTGCTTGCTGCGGTCCACTCAGAATGCGAGTCGCACAGACTTCAGTACTATGCAAAGACTTACAAATTAGTTTTCATGCTGTAAAGTCAATACTTTTGCATCTAATATGATCTCTACAATCCGTTTTTCGATACCTTCAAACCATTTATATCCTACTTTATACCCAGCCTCACAGCGAATAAAACCCACGCGTCGAAATATCTCTTTCTGTTCCTCGTCTCGAGCCTTCTCAATCGCAAGGGCAACCCATTTTACGTCCATGATAACCCATGTTGATTTGAACGGGTTCAAGAGAAAGGACAGAAGAAGTGTCACCATTTTCACCTCTTCTCCCATAGTGATCGCCGCCATCCTCGCAGACTTCGCACAATCTACTTGTAGGGTACCGACCGATTGCCTCTTGGAATCGACGACAAGTATGTCAAATTCGTCTACAACCTGTCAAGTAACGTTCCAAACAATATCCTTTCGCATCAGTTTAATAAGCCCCCCTCTTTATCTCCCCTTGAGTATGAGTGACCCTCCGGTCACCTCGCCAAACGGATCAGTGCCTTTGGGCTGAGCTGTCATTGACACGATGTCTGCGTCATGCCCGGCAGCAAAAGTGGATCCATAGAAGCTTAAGTTGCAATCTGAAGCTGCCCAGGACCAAGATGGGTCACGATATTGCTCACTTCCAGTCTCAAAAGCAGTGCATATGGAGCACTTATAAAGCGAGTCGTGCTGTGTATACCACGACAAACCAACATATGCATCCACCGCCCAGATCCCTACCACGTACTCGTAATCAATAATTGATGAGAACACTTTCGCTAGCCCAGAGAAGGCAGGAAGTTTATCCGTCTTGTAGGTGAGGTTGCATTTTGAGTAGCCCGATACAATCTAAATCCAGTATTGCAAGACATTCGAGAGTCCTCGCAATTTGAATAAAGGTTTCTTTCCTGCTAGACCATAACTTTTCCAGACCATCGTGTATGGATATTGTTGATCATCTGCTTGGCAACTTCTGTTACATTCCCAGGTCATCCTGTTCTCGCAAATGGCAATATCCGGGAAGAAAGCACCCTTTCTTGTAGAACCCATCCTCGGGTGGATAATAGGGACTGTGGCTCTTTCGCAGCAATCTCTTGGTCTAATAAAGCGTACTCGACCACAAGTTGATTCGGATCGGCGCTCCCAGCCTCAACGAGCTTAACGGGTTGAAGAACAGGGGGTGCATAGTCTTTCAGGAAACTAGCACGACCATTAGGCGCGTCTGATGCTGCAATATTAATGAGTGTATTGGCATATATATCCTCCGTCCTCGCGCATTCCTGTTGCCAGTCTTGCTCCGAATCTTAGATGATACATAATGAATCCGTCCAAAGATAATTCAAGTTGACATGTCTTACAACCATGACAGCGTCCTGGAAACTCTTTAGAAGTGTTATAAAGTCGATACCCGCTGTATGGCTGTCGTAGTTTTCGCTTGTAGTACACAGCACTGGAACACCGCCCCAGTAGTGACTGAGCGCTGCATATCGCACGAGGCAATCAGGTGACTTTATCAACTTGATCAATGTTCTCTCCATATTCGAAGAAATGTGGAGGAGACGAGTTAGAAGGTCCATATTATAGCTGAAGCTATTCGAATGGCATTCGCAATGTTCCTCGACGCAAGAGTGAAGCCACGACAAAGCTAGGTCAAGATTGGGACAATCTCCTTGTAGTCTTCCGGAACTTTCCCACTCCAAAAGGGTCTATAGCCTTATATTCAGTTCCCCTTCAAAACACCATTCTCCGGGGGTTCTCACAGAATGTTTTGAGCTTGAAAAAGACGTCGTCTACTGGCCACGCCCCCGGTGCCAAAAACCATCCAGCCCTTTGTTGCTTTCGTCGTCATCATAGACATAATAATAGATCGGAATGATCTTGAACTTCTCTTCGCTTTTCACATTCCGTTGGTAGCCAATAGGCAATAAAATCGTATTTTATCGCATGCCTCTTCATCCAATCTAACAGTCCATCTCTCATAACACACCGTTTTTAAAAGCGTGCATTACTTAATTATAAATAACATCCATCCACTTGATATCTTTTTCTAGTCCGTTATAAAGCTTCTCCCACGACTCCTCCATCCCTTTACCAGTATCGACCTCTATTAAAAGCCCCCTCTCCCGATAATCACGTACAGTATCCTCATTCTCTTGTACATACTCCTTATATCGTTTCTCGAACATTGCCTCATCATCTGCCTCCCGCCCTTCCAAGTTTCGCGTGAGGTAACGCTTCATCGCGATTTCTTTAGGACAATTGAAGAGCAGAACGAGTTTGGGTTCTGCAAACTGCTTGCTACATTAGTAAAATTTTACATACGGCATATACACAACAAGGTGCTGCCAGCTTGCTCACATGCTTACCGCTTCTTCAAACCCCCTCCGCTGTGCCAAGTTCCGCGGGAATCCATCCACCAGCATCACCCTCCTCCCCTGCTCTCGCGACTCTGACTCTTCTAGCTCGTTCCTCAGGATTGGAACTAGAATCCTCGCATCGATCAGTTCCTGCTTGCTCAGCATAGACGCGAGAGATTCTGCTTGGGGATGGGTGGTATCGTTCTTAAGGCGCCGGAGGAGGTCGCCGACCGAGATGTGTTGCACGGGAAAATTCTCTGTGAGAAGGGCGCTGAGGGTACTTTTGCCGGCTCCAGGGGGGCCTATTAGAGATAACTTAGAATCTTGAGGCTCAATCTACCCAGCGGGGAGGATAAGAAAACCTACCGAGGACGAAGATGATGGAGATTTGCTGAGCCATAGTTGTTAGAGTGTTCTTATTGTACCTCGGATGGACCGGAGTTTACACAATAGGGGACCCGTCATCCACCTCCGTGTGGTTGTTGTACCACCTATTCGTGAAAGCGCAGGATTTCTCCACAGTGGCTCTCGCATCACGATGCGGGGCGCCTGAAATTGTCGACTTCGTTCGACCTGGTACAGCAGGAGCAGCAGCAGCAGTCGCCGAGAAGAGAGATCGGCGCGAGCCCTACAATATCGTGCATGATGTTCATGATGATGTGGAGCTATGACAAGAATCTGACTCTTTGCACGTATTCGTGAGAGACGCTAGGCGGATGCATTAGCAGCCGACGTGGCAGTATGCTCATTCCCACACTTTGTTTGGTGTGGGGTTACACAGACGAAGGAGCTTGGAATCCAGAAGCGTGCCGAGCCGTAACCGAATTCCCGTGCCAAAGCACATCCCTGTCAAAAGCACATCCCACTAAAATATCACTCCCCAACTTTAAAATTTTATTATAAATCAACTACTCGTTATTTTGACTTGAAATTGAAAAGACAGCTTGATATTTGATCAGTTTAAATAGTTATAAACTTTATTTTGTATTTCTAAAGCGTTGTAGTAGTCTTATAGGCCGTTTTCCCTTTCCAAGTTGCACTACTTCTAAATCAAGTGTCGACACTTTTAGTGTAATTATCAAGTTCTTAAAAGTTTTGTTTTGCTTTTTTTGAGAACTGGCAAATGGCGTACTAACCTCAAGAGCCTCTAAAACAAGTTCTTTAGAGAGCTTCGTTATAGATTTCGATTTGGTAGATGGAGCAGAAGTCTTTCCTAAAATAAAAGCCGACGCCGCTTTCAAATCTTTCTGCAATTGAGTAATAGCTTGACGTGCTTCCTTCTCTTTTTTCTCTTTCTCTTTTCTAACTTTATTAGCTTCTCTCACAGCTTTTCTCTTTTGCTTTACCGCCTCCTTTTCTACTGCCAACCAATCCAACTTATCATAATATTCCACAGCTTTAACCACTTTAAGTGGCGAGTAAACTTTAGTGCCTTCGGTTTCTTCATCTGTCAAATTCAATCTTTTGCCTTTTTGGCGTTTTTTTTGTTCTAGAATGATAATTGCTTTTAAGCCGCTAGCCTTTTTTTGAGCAATAGAAAGCTTAATAGTTTTCTTTTTAAGAGTATCGAGAAGTTTATCGACTTTCTGTAGCTTCTCTTTTAAAGAGACCTTATCGAAACCTCTTTTCATGCAATGAATGTCTATACTGTTTTGAGAACTAAAAAGCACTTCAAGGTTCTCTTCTTCGATCTACTTCGATTAAATAAACTTAAAAACCACGGTATTACTATTTATAGACCAAATACTAGGCTTCGCGAATGCATACTAGATGTTTTTTTCTGTAAAAGACTTTTCTCAAGCAATCTTAAACAAAGAGTAAAAGAAACGCTTAGACATTGAAATCATTTCTATTGATTAGTTCATCAAATTGTCGAGCTCCACAGAATAAGCAGTCGAGAGAGACTGAAATAAGCCTACATTCAAAGGTTGCAATCGGTGAATTGTATAAAGAGAAAGAATCATAATAATGATTTTATACTGGTCTGTCTATTTAACGAAAGCCATATTGACATGTGAAAAGTGGCCATTTACAATAAGCAATCGTTTTGCCTTAGAACTAGATGGCTTAGTAAACCGTTCGAACACTTTCTGAAGCCAGAGTAGTCTAATTGCATTATTACTCTACTTATTCTTCGAAGAATCAAAGAATATTCCATTTTTTGGCCGTACATTTCTCACTCAAGTATCTTGTAAATCGCCGTTGGTGCCGCGGTAAATGAGAAGTGGAAATATAGCTCGACCAATGGTAGAAACGCATGCCAGTAGAGAAATAAACTCTCTGTTTCTATCTTGTTTATTTTTCGTTACTCTACTCGATTTATATGCTTTTAACGACATAATCCTTTTCATTGTACGTGCCATATCAATAAGAAAGCCTTTCTCGTCGAAATTATAGATATTATCGGTCGTAATGTAGTATTTTTCGATGATTTGAGCGAACTAGACATCTCGAACCAATTAATTAAATTCTTAATAAGTAAAAAAACAATAGTATTCAAAACACATTACTAGCGTAAAAAACAAAATAAATATAGGCACACGCTTTGCAGATACACGCAAATTGTTCAAGTTACGCAAATACGCACTTTTTAGCTTGAGTTTATACTTCTTGCAAAATTCGGCCGACCAATTCTTTTTCACTTCTTTTCCCCTGATCTCCTCCGCTAAGTTCTTGACAATTTGACTGGTAGAAGGCATTCCTCGATTGGTTAACTCATTAATTCGAGCAATGAGCAGCTCTTTTTCGGTATTGGTAAAGCATTGGTAGTAGAAGGCGTTGGCCTCCCGGCGAGTCCTAGTGAGGCCATTCAAACGCCGCTGAACAGCTGTAGAGTGCACCCCTTTTGCATGTACTGCAGCAGTAGATGAAGCATAATCTCTTCTTCGAAACGCATCTACTGCGGCTGTAATAAGTGCTGATTTGTCTGCTCTAGCCATTGTTTAATGATCATGGTAGAGTATTTTGATGGTTTTTTTGGTGTGTGCTTTTGGCAGGGATGTGCTTTGGCACGGGAATTCGGTTATAGAGTCTCTGGACGCACGCTTTTCACTTCGGTCTAGGCGCCAACCAGGAGACATTGGGCAACAATTTCCAACATTTAAACAGGGCAAAACACTATCCTCGCATTTAATTGGATCAAATGACTCGAAGTTTGGAGAATGGCTTGCGCCGAAATAACTCTACAAATTATTGATAGGTTGAATGGGTGGTTGAGTTAGCCCACTCGAATGACTGATCACACCTGAGTAGCCATACGTTGTGCACAGGGTGTAGGCTAGCACTCAAGCAGAGTAAGAGGCCAGCCACTCATCGGCAGGCCAAGAAAGACTGGATTTTCGATCATCGAAAGTATTCCCTCCGAAAATTGCTACTGAAAACAACTCCAACCCTCACCATGTTATCTTCACCATGTTGTCTTCATTTATTTTCAGCAGTCCAATGGTCACCGGTATCACGGGTGCTTTTTGCATCTTGAGTGGTGTTGCCTACGTCTTATACTACTACCTTCATCAATTTCAGCAATTAAGCACAGCCGAAACCCCAGTCTCAGTCAATTACCACTTCTCCCGCAAATGCAACTACGAATGCGGCTTCTGCTTCCACACCGAGAAGACCTCCAGCATCCTCTCCCTAGACGAGGCCAAGCGGGGAATGAAGCTCTTAAAAGAAGCCGGGATGAGGAAGCTGAATTTCGCAGGTGGGGAGCCTTTCCTGTATCCCATGTTCATGCGTGAGCTTCTCCGCTATGGGAAAGGGGAACTGGGGATAGAAAGTATAAGCATTGTGTCGAACGGCTCGAAGATCACAGAGAAGTTCTTGCACGAGAACGCTGCGTTCATTGACATTCTCGCCATATCCTGCGATTCGTTTGACCCAGAGACAAATATCAAGATCGGAAGAGGCAAAAGTGGAGAAAACGTGGAGCAGCTGACGAAAGTTGCCGGTTGGTGTCAATAGTTCCGCATCAAGTTCAAAGTCAATACCGTTGTATGCAGCCTGAACTGGGATGAAGACATGACTGGTCTAATTACACAGCTTCGGCCCTTCCGGTGGAAGGTCTTCCAGTGCCTGATTGTCACCGGTGAGAACGATAATGAACAGCGCAAGCGCGATGCCCGGTCGTTTCTTGTAAGCGATGAGCAGTGGAGGGTGTTTTGCGATAAGCACAAGCTCTTGAAATGTTTCGTGCCGGAGAGCAATAAGATGATGAAAGGAAGTTATTTGATTTTGGACGAGTACATGCGCTTTCTGGACAAAGGTGATGGGGAGGAGAAAGCAAGTGAGAGTATCTTGGATGTTGGCGTGAGGAAGGCGATGACCCAAGTGAGGTGGGAGCGGAATGCGTTCGTGGAGAGAGGCGGATTTTATGATTGGACCAAGGCGAGCGAAGCGGGGTGTGGCTCAAAGGGTGACAAGGCAAAGGAAATGGAATGGTGATAGATCGTTCATGGTGGTCAAGCGAGAAAGGGCGGAGCAATGGTCAGTGGATAAGTAGTGTCACCTGGTATGAGAGAGAATCTGCAAGTGGAAACCTGCATGGCCTAGTAGCATTCAAAATTGAACTCAATTCCATTTGTTGTTTGTGGCTAAAGCGAGTAATTATGGTATACAGCATTTGTTTGCGGATAAGGAATATCCTTAGCCTGAAACTCCAAAGTAGTGATCTGGATTCAACTGGGACTGTCGAGCTATTTCCTCCAGGGCATCTTCGTCCACAGCATTTTGTGAATGACTTCTTCTCCACCAACTATCCAAGACAGCCCAGTCACATCCTACGGCCGAGCTTGTGGAAGTAGGCACTCAATTTTCCAAGCGGGCGTCCAACCGGGAATGCTTGTGGGTAGGACTGCATGAAAGCCTTGATCTCTTGGTCCATCTTTTCCTTCATTTTTGTCTCCTTTTCCTCTCTTCCCTCGCAATGTTCGCCAGTAGCATACTGGAGGGTTCTTGTCAATTCCACCTCTCCAACGGTATGTCCAAAATCTGTTGTGTCGATGTCAACCTTGAACCTGCCGTCAACCATCCAAGACTCTCGTTCCGTGACAAATTCGGCGCAAGGCTCCAGCATTTCTTCGATACTAAGTCCGTTTGTGGAGACAGCCAAGTTCTGCTCGATAACCTCTTTTACTGCATTATTACCATCGATCTCCGTGAAAGCTGAATTGATAAAATCGCCGCCGGCGCGGATCTTCGCCTCCCAATGACCATTTCGCCGACGAATATAAGCTCCTTTCGAAAAGAGCAGGTTGTTTCGGTCATAGTAGGTGTCGTGAGTAGTCTGCTTTCCAAGGCTCTCGTATTTCTTGAATCTTGAACTTCCGCCGTTGGAACGCAGGTAGGAAACAACAGCTGGTGTGACTAAAAACTTGCGCTCCATTTCGAGTCGACGAATTTGCAGCCTGCTTGAATGGGTAGAGGCAGTCTTACTGAAGTGGTAGGACGTGCGTAGGAATGCATGTCTGCTTCTGGTGAATACGTTCAGCATCCTCAGGATTGATGTTTTGAGTTATCGACAGCTAGGACTCCGGTTCAGTGTTTGGACGTGTGGTGAGGTTCGACTCTGATCGCGCACCCGTGCGCATGCATGCACGCTTGGCGGAATCGGGAGTGGGGTATCGGCTCCTACTAGTAAGTGTGCGAGTGGGAGTTACTACTCTCGACCGTTGAAGAATAATTCTTATTTTTGTACATGAGCAAACGATTTTTAAAGATCTTCGAACTTTTTAAGTGTATAGTTTTTTTAACTGGTTTTTTTAATTGGTTTTTTTAATTAAATAATAATTATATATATATAAATATATATATTTTTTATAAATCGTATTTATTATTAAATAATAAATTTATAATAAATTAATTATTTTTATTTAAATTAATTAAATTTTAAATATTAAAATATTAAATTAAAAAAAATTCGTTTAATGAATTAATAAACGAGATTTTTTTTTAAAAAAAAATAATTGTATATAAATTTAAAGTAAAATATATATATATATATATAAATAATTATATTTTTAATTTTATTAAATTTTATAAAAGTTTTTCAAAGTTATAATTTTTTGAATAGAAATCGCGATTTTTTTAATTAGGCATTAAACGGTTACCCGGTCAAAACAAGTGTCGGGAAACGCCGTTTGTAGACCTATGGCAGAGGTTTTATCCTCTCTTTTATTAACCCTCTTCTTTTCGATAACTGCTAATACTATGGCCAATATGTTCGATTTCATGGACGAAGCCAGCGCAGCCTTGATAATTCAACTTCAGATCCAAGACAGCCAACTCCTCTCCGAAGCATGCGAAACAAAGGGCAAAGGTCGGGAAGGTGAGCTATCTGACTCACAGCTCTCAATAAACCTGTATCGAGAGGACTTGCTACGTAATGCATCTATACTTGCCGACCGGCAGATGACAAGGAGCATCACTCGAGCTTGTCAAACGGACGGAGAGCTTTTCACATCTTTGCTATCACAAGAGCAAACCGCAGCAAGCGACCGACAGACAGCATGCAGACTTGGTGGTGTTGCAGGCCCAAACTCCATCCCACCATGGACCGTCGCTTCTAAGGAGATGGACGAAGCATTACTTGCCAAGCTTTCAACCTTCTCTCTTCAAGTCCCTGCCAGAGAGCACGACTTCGAATCTACCACAATGGAAGCAGTTTCTGAGAGCGAACCGGAGTCATCGAGCTGGGCGGCTACGAGACAGACAGCTCAAGCCTTGCACCACCGCTGCATAGCTTGTCAAGAGCTCATTCGACTCTCCGATATGGTCCGAGTTCCCTGCAATCACGAATACTGTCGAGACTGTCTGCAAGATCTATTTCGCGCATCTATGACCGATGACTCGCTGTTTCCTCCCCGGTGCTGTCGTCAGCCCATTGCCCCTAGGGCCGTGCGGATTTTGCTAACTGCAGAGCTTTTACAACAATACGAGCAGAAGAAGGTCGAATTCGATACGCTTGATCGGACATACTGTTCTAATCCCCTTTGCTCGGCCTTTATCCGCCTACAAGCCATTATTAATGAGCAGGCCACTTGTCCGGACTGCAGCACCGTGACCTGCACACTCTGCAAAGCTCCTAGCCATTGGGGAGACTGCCCAGCCGATAAAGCACTTCAGCAAGTGCTACAAACTGCGGCTGAGAATGGGTGGCAGCGCTGCTACTCCTGCCGTCGACTAGTAGAGCTCGATATTGGATGCAATCATATCACGTTCGTCTCACTTCCCCATCCCTTCAATTTTGAAGTCTCGCTAAGTAACCTAGCTGCTACTGTGGAGCGCAATTCTGCTACATCTGCGCACGGCGCTGGAAGACGTGTCTTTGTGCACAATGGAACGAAGAACGTTTGCTGAGGCGCGCGAATCAAGTCGTGGCTCGTCGGCCAGTGGGCGCTAACCCCTTACAAGTAAGGGCTCAAGTTGTAGCGGCAGCGCAGAATCTAAGGGATAGGCACAATTGCGAACATGAGAGTTGGCAGTACATTAGGGGGCAACACCGCTGTGAGGAGTGTTACCAAACGCTGCCGTCGTTCATCTTCGAGTGTAGGCAATGTCATATTCAAGTTTGCAGGAGGTGTAGGCAGAACAGGTTGTAGCTACCCAAGGGAAATCACTATGTGGAGGAAGACCATGCACTTGGAGAGATCAATCACGTCGAGAAACTATTCCCTAGGAGTGACTGTTCACTTGGAGCGACCATTCGCCTCGAGACCGTTCTCTTGGGGAGACCAATCACCCATGAGAGGACCAGTCGCCCGGAGGAGACCAGTCACATAGGCAAGATCACCAAGAAAACGCCATCCAAGCCTAGGTGAAGACCAGTCACATGGGGGACTAATCATCCAGGCGAAGAGCTCGGGGTCTCTCCAGGTGAACGGTCACTCCTGCGGAATGTTCTATGTGCCCTTTTGTTGCACGTTGCAAAAAGGCATTTTGGTATTTACGTAGGAAAAGTGAAGCTTATTTAAAAAAAAAATTGCCATTCGTATACCTTTCTATTTATAACTAATCTTACGATTTTTGGTAATATTATATATAATTATTATTTTATAAAAAAAAAATGTTAATTTAAAGATTTATTAAATTTATTTATTAACCCGGATAAATATACGTGATTCAATAATTATTATATGTCAGCCGTGGGTAAAACAGAAACATATTCGGAAAAACGAACTTAGAAATTAGTAGTAAAGTAATCTTAATTGAGTAATTACTTCAACAGCTGTAGCAAACACATCTGTTCCTGAACGAAATTCGCTTATTCAAGGATAGTAATATCTAATAATGAATTTAGATATGCCGCGTGGAAAGATTTAAACTGTTATGAGGAAAATCATACGGTTGCTTTTCACGCTCGGCGGGGAAGGGGACGGGGGGCCTTTGGGCCGCCGGCGGCATTTGTCGGGATCCGGGAACGATGTTCCAGGAACTTCTGAGGTGACTTCGGTGAAGATCATTTCTCTCGAGAAAGAGGAACGAGGGCAGAAGGTGGAACAAGAACACCCGTACGAACGAACTAACGAGGATACCACGGCTGCATGCTGTATATCGTTTGATGTATTTGCAAAATATCCCGCGCTTTAGGCTAGCAGAAGTTGAAGCATATGGTATGATACAAGAGCAAAAAAATTGTGACCGTCAGACAGCTTGTCAAGTTCACTCCGACTGTCCCTAAATAAAAGCCTGCAGCAAGCACGAAAACTGACCCTTGAGAATTCACAAGCTTCTGCAGCAGCGGCGAAACTTCTCCCAACCATTTGTTGAGATCATACCAGATGAGACAAAATTTATCAAGCCATCCAAACTGACGCCAAATCTCCCATTCTGCTTCTGTTCCTTTCATCAACTTTGTCCCCATGTCGTACTTCCAGACCCAGCAGGAACGAAGCGTTGCATCTTCCTTGTATGGCTTCTGGTGGATCATCCAGTCACGCCATTTGTTCACCACTTCCAGGGCCTTAGCTTCGGAGATCTCGAACCACTCCCCATGCTCCGTGGATCGCACGTCCAGCTCCGTTTCCCCCGTCCCCTTTTCTCTTTTTGCCATCGTAAATCTATGTTTCATTTTGCATCTATCGCAATAGAATATTTTTTGTTCGTTGTATAGCTCTGCATGTACGATCTGCTCTACGATCCTACAGAACCTGAAGGCTGTATCGTTCTTGTCCGTAACTTGGATAGCTTTGAAATTGCAAGCTGTGCCCCATTCTTTGATGCGAATGTCTGGTGCCTTGACAGTTGACCCGATTTTGACGTGTCCTGGAAATCTATCGGACTTGAAGATATATACGTAGCCGTGTTTTGAAGTCGACACTGCGGCGTGTTTGCCTTTTTGGCGTCTGATTAAACGGAGAATTTCATTCTTCAAATCGTTTTTACTCTTCTTTTCCGGATGCATGTGTTCGAGTTTTGGGGACTCGCGTGTTTCGTCTGGATGCAGATCTGGCGTTTTCTCGAGAGGCTCGGAGGAAGGGCTTTGGCGACTAACTTTTGAAAAATTGATGGGTTCACTGGGAAATGCTCTAGGCACTCCATCATCCCCAGGACTTGGACATTCAATGGGTGGAAGTACGGTATGTTCTGGTACAACTGAACCAGTTGAACGACGCCGAGAGCTACAACGTGTCGGAGCTAGAGAGGCTGTCGCATCTACTTCGTTCGTCTGTGTCGGTGAGGTATTTCTTGAACTTGTAAAAGCGATTGGCGTATCTTGTGTGATGATGTTGCTTTTGTTGTGAGGTCTAGGAGCGGACGCCGAGCGTTTGTGGGACGCTCGAGGAGCTGATAGAGTGGCTTTCTGTCGATATTGAACAGGGTGTGGTAGATTTTGAGCAGTCGCGCCGGAGCTGTCCGCAACCATTTCTTTGCCTTCACTGCCGATTTGTGTAATGACAAGAGAAGGAGTCTCTGCACTCTTCCTCTTGCTGGATCGTGGAGTGCCCCTTGCCCCTGCAAGGTTGAGAGAGCGCCGTACCTTCGGCTCCGCCAGTGGCGTTTCGTCTGTCCGAGAAGTATTTCGGTGTTTGTTCTTGCGATTTGACACGCTATTCTTCATCGGCGACTGGGAATAGCCATCGTCTCCTTGCACAGATTGACGACTCCTCTTCTTCAATTGTGGTCTTCCGGCCGGAGCTGGTGATTTATCCAGGCCTAGAGAAGCCCTGATATTAGAGGCTTGCTCGTCGTCTTGAACGCCGAGTTTCTTCACACCCTCAACCAGCAACTCATAATCAGAATCAGACAAATATAGGGAGGGCCGCTTCGCTGTCGAAGTTGTTGTAGGCGTAGCTGACGGAATATTGCTTGTATCCACACATCTCTCCACGAACAAACTGGTCGATAATTTGCCATTACTTGAGAGTCTCGGCCTACCCGCATTGCTCGAGTCGGGTGTCTCGGATATTGGAGGAGTGAACGGTGTCCCAGCTCTCGTTAAGCCTTCGTCAAAAATACTAGAAGTCGTCGAGGATGAGCTTGAGCTCAATGTCGAAGATGCTGTGGCACACTTTAGACGAAATGGGGTTTTGAGAGGCGGTCTATCGAATGCTCTGTGATTGCATCCGGACTTTTGATTCGTGCTAAGGGGATGAGCATTGGGGCTTTGTCCGTCGTCGCTTTCGGAATCGCCTTGGGGTGTCCGAAACATGATGATTGTGCTTCGGGAAGGCAGAAGGTTGAAATATTTTGCTTTTCTGACGAACTCGGGGAAAGATTGCTGTTCAAAGAAGAAGAACGCGAAAATGATGTCTAATCTATGTAGAGTGCTGCGACTGCGATCCTTCGTGCATACCACATATAAAGGAGGTCGGAGGCTGCGGGTGGCTGGATGTTGGCGTCTGAGTTCCCACTGTCATCACTGGTCAGCCCAAAGCAAAGCCTCGAGGACACGAATTTGACAAGGCAGGTGCAGGAACTCGTCCTAGCCTATTGGTACCCACTGTATGCATCTAAGATGAGTAATTGACCACTAAGAAGACAATCCTTCAGCCACTCATGGAAATGCCTCGAGGTTAGCTTGCATCCCCGATTCTCCCCCTATAGCGCAACCTCGTTTCGCTCATTATCCGGCTGGGTACCCTGTCCCCTCTCAGTAGGAGAAATACCCTGCCGATTTTGGTACCCGAGAACACCAAAATCTCCCTTGCTCGACTCTATGCTTCTGCCTCGTCCACAATCCAAAACCCATAAAGCCTTCAAGTATACTTCTTGAGAAGTTGATCGATCTTTGCATCAAAAGATCTCAAGCAATATATTAATTGGTTGTCGGTAGAAACACGGATTCGTTGCATATTCCCACTGTGTCAAAATCGGCAACCTTTTTCTCCGATTGAGAGCCTCCCCCTAACTAAAACGTAGCGTGGCTAGGGTACGATCTACGTCAAAACATCTGTGCCAAGCTAGATACGCTTTTAGGGGGAGAAGTACTGAACCAATTATCTTCGCTTTCCGCGACGTTGAGGGGGCTTGTTTGACGCCTGCACTCCCTGACGAATGCGCCAGGTCCCAACCGAAGCCGCCCGAGCCGGAAATACACCGCACATTTGTGCTTACAGAATAGATATTATCATTCGTTGGAAAATCATATTCGAACTTCTAGTCACTTGACATAGTTCTATTGTTTCAAAACAGTTTACGCGGAGATATTTAATACCCGAAAATATTTCACAATTGTATTCTTACTGTGTACATCTTTGTTGGGTTTCGAACGGGGCTCGCGGCTCGCGGAGTCACCACTTCCCTTGCCCCAAATGCAACTGGGCCGCTCTACCCCTGCAGTTCAGCCCCTCAGCTTTGTGGGTTCCTGCATATACCCTTACACCGTACGGTGATACAGCGGTCAAGTATTATTAGTTTAAACAAGGGTTTAAACGCTATATACGATTTCAATATTTCGTAATATTTATTATATTTAACTAGAAAAAACTTTATTTAAAAATTAAAATTATTTATTATAAATAAAAAATATTATAATAATAAAAATATAATAAAATAATTTTAATTTTTTTAAATTTTTAATATTAAATTCGAATTAAAAATTAAATTTATTAATATATAAAAAACAAATAATTTAATAATTATTATTTTTCGAAATTATAAATATTTTATAAAATTAAAAAAATATAATAAAATATATAAAAAAAAAAATTTTCGTTCGACGATTTATTAAACGAATTAATAACGAACGATTTTTTTTTTTAATATTTAATATATATTTTATTTTATAAATCTCGTAAAAACGTTTTTATAAAAAATTATAAAAATTTAAAATTAAAATAAAAACGTATTTAAAAAAAAAAAAAAAAAAAAAAAAAAAAAAAAAAAAAA
>MU119587.1:0-41785 GCA_014904845.1 Acephala macrosclerotiorum | reverse complement strand
CCCCCCCCCCGCGCCTTGGTTTCTCGCTTAATAAGCGCAATCTTGACACGATAAGCGAGATGCTAACGCCCTCTCCTGAATTTCAAATGCGGACAAAAACTTCAATGTCCATTCTTAGGACTAGGGTGGTGTAGACTTCCAATTCAGGGAATGCAGTTGAAGAGATTCAGTCAGATAAATGAGTCTGTTATACAGCGTTAACGTATCAACAGAAGTACCAACTTTGATTAGTCAATGACGTTGTGATGGTGGTTTTGCTAATATACACATAGCCTACATAGCCTGTGAGAGCCTCAAGAATTGAACATCCATTTGTTCTGCTCAGACCACTCTTTGAAGCCCATGCCTTTCCTTCCAGAGTACTTATGGATGTTTGACAGATGCTCTTTGCTGACCGGATAACCGAATACACAACTCTCTTGGGGGACTGTCTTTCCTGCTTGCCTGATCATGTACCTCGCCATAAGAGCAGGTGCTCCCCTTTCCTCAATAAACAACCTGTAGGCCTCCTCCTCATTAACACTCTCAATCTTAACGTTCTTGCCAAGTGCCTTTGCAAGAATTCTAACGGACTCTGCCTGCGACAATAATTCAGGGCCGTACAGATAGATAATTCTCTGCTCATCCTGTGGCCCATTTGCAAGAATCGTGCCACAAACTCTCCCAATGTCCTCGGGAACGATGCAATCGATCCTTGCATCTGGCATATATATCTTCACTTTGCCACTCTTGAGTCCTGCCTTGTACTGAACAGTGTTGCCAGCAAATGACCCTGGTCTAACGGCTATGAATCCATCTTTCCCAAATATTTCTCCTAGATTGATCTCCACCTGCGCATGGAGGTACGGTATGATCTCAGTGGGCTGAATCGCAGTCATGTCCCCTCGAACAGTGAAACTGCTCAAGAAAACGACCAATTCAATACCGGCCGACTTAAGCGCCTCGATGGTCGACTTCATATTATCGGTCGTGCCGCGACCGTAGTAAATAAAGGCGTATCTTGCTCCAGTCTTGCTGACGGCATCGCGAACGGTATCTGGTTTGGTGAGATCGGCATGTACCCTCTCGAAAGAACCTTGCTTTTCCCTTTCAGAGTCGATACCCGGGATAGGTTTTTCGGTGTTTCGCATCGCAAGGACTACTTTCGCTCCCAATTCTTCGGCTGTGCGTGCCGCAGCTGAGCCAACCGCACCCGTTGGGCCAAAGACAATAACTTTGTGTGACGACATGTGGAGGGTTCGATGCTCAATACTGGCGTCAGAGACTTGATGAACTTGGTAGAAGAATTGACAGAGAATACTGAGGCTACCGGGATTTTTATATTTGTAAGGTGCGTAGAAGTTAGTTCCGGATAAAGGACATGAATCGGAGTTTAGAGCTCCATAAATCCGTGAACCTCCGCAGAGTCCGCACTTGCAGGACAACCAATCGGAGACCACACCATTGGATAATCGGAGGGTAAATGGCCTTCGCACTACGACTCACAAACTCTCACTGAAGACTTCAAAATTTGATAAGTAGTCCTTTGCTTTAGGTGAAGATGACATCTATTGCTTCGCTTCCAATCCAACCTCCCCAAGCCTCCTTAACCCCATTTGATGCCGGTTGGGCACTCATTGTCAGTGCAAAGCTTTCCATGCACTAAATTCCCTTCGCTATCGAGGACATGTACCTTGGGTAGCGCCTTGTCTGGATGGCGTTCCTCGAATTAGCGATTGAGATGCTTCATAGCATGGCTAACTCGACACCAAGTTGTCTTTCCGAGGTGCTCATGTCTCTTCCTCCTCTGATATACTATTCGGTCGCTGACTCTATGCGCTCTGAGTTTCTTGAAGTCGAAAGCGAATGCTAGGATCTCGAGCTGCCAAAATTGTGCTAGTACATGGAATAGGCGTCGGCGATGATTGCCTTCAGAGGTGTTCGGATGCTGGGGATCTCGAGGGATACATTTCGAGCCGACGGCTAGCTTCTTGCATCGGTAAAAGAACCACGACTCTTGGCATTTTTCGAGAAGTGTATCGTCTTGTGAGAGTAGAGGGTGTGGAAGTTTGCTGGCGGGAGGGAATCTACGTCAGTAAGGGAGTCTGCATGCCTGATAAACTTTAACACTCACCAATATGAACGAAATCTTATATTTTATATCTAATGATACCGCCGGCATTCGTCCTCAAGTCTTCGGTAAACTCCATAGTGAACACTCTTCGACATTCCTTGCTGGTACGGGACATCGCGAGATCCTGAATCCAACTCTGTACTTTACACGAGCTAGAATCTTCAGAACGCGGACAGAATACGACTCCTTCTGTTTCATTAATCTCCCCGGGGCTCGTTATGCCATTTTATCTAAGGGCTTCGTTCTTTATAATGTTGACCGTGATCATGCCGTGGCCAGGAGATAGTGCGAACTTCCATACCCGGAGACAAAGCTCAACGGGCGACTTCGGGAAGGGGGTGAAGTAGCTTTCGGGGTCGGGGATTTGCGATCGAGGCATTCTGTCCATCGCATCGTTCCTTATCTTCTGCGCCATTGCCATGGCCAAGAAGTTGAACTTGGGTTTCGAAGTTGATACCGCGTTGTCTTGTTCGGGACTTTCGCGGAGACTCGGAGGCTTGTCGCTCGCAGCAGGATTCGACATCTGAAGTACAACTCATTAGAGAAGAGCTATTAGACTGAGAGAATTTGTGGGCAGACCTTGGCGTGCGCACTCTGGTTGATGTTGTGATGAAGCTTTATGAGCTGGCAGGTACGTGCCATAAAGTGGTGGGAATTAGCATTCGCAAGTTCTCAGCTCGTGCAAGATGAATGACAACCAAAGATGCCCCTTTCAGATTGTCAGCTTTATTTTTGCTTCAGATACCACGCGGAGCTCTTATGGCAACCATGAAAGTCGAGCTGCTACGCAGTCCCTTGAACTGAATTATATGAAGAATGCAAAAGTCACCAGAGGCTTCGATCGTCTTCAAGTAATCTTGCAGTTTGACTTCCGAGAGTCGTGTACAATGTTTGGAGGATATCATTCATTATGGTCTAGCCGCCATAATACCAACGCTCCCACAGTATGATGTTTTGAGTCCTAAGCGCTCCAAATAAGGGAGTTTTATGTGCGTCTTCTGCCACTCCTTTAAAATCAGACATTCATGCTAAGAAAGACCCCGCCGTTTTGTCTAAAACCCAATACTCCTCCGCAGTGCTCGAAAAATCCAACGCAATTAACCCCCCAGAGTCCCCAGGTTCAGTCAGATACGTCGTTGAGCTCGAATTCAGCAGCATGACATCCCTCCAGTCGAAGTTTTCGAAGTTCCTCAGTACCTTCAGAAATCCAATACTCGTAATCCGACTTACAGGCAGGGCAAACACGCCTATGCGTAATAAAATCATCGGAAGAGATTCCAAGCATCTTCTTGAGGTTAACAAGCAACGCGAATATCGCACGCCAATCGTATGCGTAGAGGTATTCTGGGTCTATGCCCAATAATCCGACTTCCTTCAGCCAGGCCTGCGCACCGAATAAACCGTGGGATCGAGGGTGGTGGCAGAGGTGGTGAAGATTCTGGATATAGATCGTGTCCTTGGCGGAAAACCACAGCTTTCCTCCAGCACCGGCTTTTGTATTAAGACTAGCTCTAAATGGGATAGAGAAAGGAAATTTATTCTTGAACACCTCTCGAGACTCGTGGCATGCGAGAAGAAGAGCGGGTACGCGATCATTCTTGCTGAAAGATGTGGCATTCAAACCCCACTGCACATCCGTGAAGATGATAGCTCGATGTTTGCCAGACTTGCGCTTGATAAGGCGACCGCAGATCTTAAGGATGGTTGCGGAAGGAAGATGGTATTCCCAGATCTTGAGGCGGAGTTCGATGGGTAGTTCGTTGAAGAGCGTGAATTCGGTCAAGGCGGCGGAGGTTGTAGTATAAGCGCCGAATCCATTCTGATGGGCGCTAGCTTCCATGATGACCTTTGCTCTTCTAACACATGTTAGCATACAAATCAAGATGTCTAATGAGGATACTCACAGCGTGATACGAAGTGCTGTCTGGTGAGTTTGGGGTTTGTAAATGGAGAGCGTGTTCAACTGTGATGAGCGCAGGATCAATCAAATTAAGTCGCTTAGCCCGACTTGGCCCAAATAGGAAATGTAGATTTCGCTCATCTTTGACTGCTACCCCGGATTCCTTTTTGGATTTCTGCGAATACCAACCAGCTTCCTTTCTTCACCCTCCCCAGCGAGATGGCCAGGTAAGACGCAGCAACCGCGTTTCGAAATTTCGAAATCTCAAAAGGGCGTTGTAGCTTTTGAGTAAAGCGCGTCAATGTTCGTACACTTTCTTATACCCCTGTCTGCGCGTCAAGTGCTTCGATCTAACAACAAGCTCTCTAGATGTCTTCCTCGGAGCTGAACCACAAGTTGCCAATTATGGAAGACCAAGAGACAGCCTTCCCCAAACCCGAAAGCGAGTTGCGTTCCGACGATATCCGTCCTATCGATCAATCAGCCAATATCCCTGCTCCTCTCGATGAACCAGAAAATCTCCCTGCCGCTCTCGAAGAGTTCACGTTCTTTCCGAAGCTTACCATCGAACTTCGTCTCCGAATCTGGAACTTCGCAATCCCGCCTCCGCAAACCATCGTCCTCCTTGCGCGTAATGGCTATACTGGCGAAGAACATCGAAAGCCAGGTCGCCGATACTTAGCTTTTCGAACACTATCAGGACATGTGGGGCTAGGCATGTTCACAGCTTGCCATGAGTCGCGGGAGGAAGTTACTAGAAAGGGGTTGCCGTTCCGCCTTCCAGGCCTATTGGGCGAATCTGAATCTCGATTTGGGAAGAAGGATGTTATCTCCGTGGTTAATGCAGGGCATATGATGACGATATTCGAGAATATTAGTCCCATTCCCAAGGGCAAGATGCTTGACGAATGGGCGAAACGCATCGAGACACTTATGCTTCCATCCGAGATCTTGCGATTTTGGGCATCCTGTGCAGAGTTCTTTGAGACGCATTCCATGGTCAGGTTTAAGGGCAGAAATATCCTGCTCGAGTTTACCGGCTTGAAAAGGCTGTTGCTATTGCTTCAGTGCGGTAATAGCCAGGCCGTTCCCCGGATCAAGGAAGACTTTGAGGTCCCCACCGTGGTCATTGTTAAGAGGGACAGCAAGATGGGAAGGATCGTTCGATGTGCCGATATCTTCAAGAATTGCGGCAGAAAGGGGTTCGATAAGAAATTGAAAAAGGCGATCGACGTCGTTGTGAAGCATATCAATGACGATCAGGAGGAGCTGGAAGAATGGTTTGAGTCCTTGCGCAAGGAGGATTGGGAGATGCCACCTATTCAGCTTGTCGGTCTCTCTGATTGGAGCGAGGAGGTAGAGTCCTACAAGAGATTAAGATAGTCTGAAGGGAATAGGGGAAGCGTTTGGAATTTTGCTCTCAGTTTTTGTACATATGGACGGGACTACGAGCCTCGAGAAGAGGACAATTCAACTATACGACTGTATCAGAGTTGGATGGCGCGACATTCCACTATATGGAGTTACGGTTGGTGGATCGATTGAGTATGTATGTGTCGTAGCTTGCTGTTGAAGCATCCCTGGAAGTTTAGATAGGCAATTCAACGTGTAGGAAACATGGAACTCTGATACCTAATATCTAAGACCGCATATCCATGGTGTGACTCCATTGCTGTCATAAACAAACATGATACTGGCTTATAGTATATACATTTACTCGAAAGCTACGTACGCAGACATGTTGAATTTATCACGATCAACCCCAGACTCCGAGCCGGCGTGCTTCATGATTGTTCCTTCTTAAAACTAGAGCTCACAATCAAACCCTGAGTATCACCGGATCGTTCGTGGACAATGTCCAAGTCGTGGATGTTTAATTCTTATTCTTCATCCCAAGGCGAGTTTCCAAATGAAAACCTTTCTTTGAACAAAGACGTAGACCATTTGCAGGATGGCTCGTAGAATGATACTTACAAGATTGAAGAGAAAGGGCTTGGCAAAACAGACGAAGGGGTGACAAGCAGAGGTGGCAAAGTCTACGGCATGAGTCTTGTTCGAGGGGGTTGCCTTGGCCATTGACCTTTGGGGGCTTTGGCAAATAACCGTTCCGCACATGGGTCTTTACCTATGATTAATGCTTTGTAACCTTACTTTCCAAAAGTCGCGATCATTAAATCTGCAAGAGTCTGCGAGGCTGTTAACGCATCGAGGTAAACAAAAATTGGCCCAGCTAGGGAGCGGTCAGGCAGGTTCTTCCTAAAAGTGAAAAAGTAGGGTTTTCCGCTAAAGAGAAACCTGCCAACTCTAAATTAAAGTTTTCTGGTGAAATAAAGGCTCGGCAGGGTGCCCTATGCACCCCATCGCACCACCTGTTCGGTAATTGTACGCTCTGGGTTGTGGTGTGGTTCGGCAAAGCCAGTCAACCCTATATAAATTTAAATGAGCACTTTTTTCAGTACGTGTCTTTCCTTTGTCAGATAATTATGGAAAAAGAGCAAACATGTAGATTGACGATCTGCGGTCTTCGGACTGATGAATCCTTGCGAGGAATCTACTGTGTATCCGAGGGCTACAGTTCTCCCAGGGTGAATTGACATCTTCTGCCAGGAGCATATTTCATGACGAGCAGCTCCGGGAGAACAAATGTTTGCTTTTTGCCAAATTCTGCCAAGGACACACGATCTCAACGTTTCTTCCTTTTCTTTTCTGGGGCCAATTTTTGCGCTTTCGCGCTGCGTCCTCGCGGTCTCGGATTCGCTTGAATAGGGGCCCGAAGCTATCCGTAAGCGAGGCGCTAGTCTCTCGCTCCCACCCACCACCACACAAGCAAGGAATTGTCATGTCGTCGCCTTCATTGCTTTGTTTCAAGAACGAAACTTTCAAAGTCGCATCTTAGGCACTCGCAACATCCACTGCAGCACATTGGTGGATCGTTAATCCTGTAAACATCTTGCTGCAGCAACCCCAAAGCTAGTCGGTCGTGGTCTGCTGTATGTTGTAATATGAATGGACACACTTCACCAGCGGTGTTGGTCATTCAAGGAACTACCTAACTAATAACAACGAGAGCTCTATGTTCATACCAGGATGCTTCGGATTCGTGATGAAGACCTACCCCACCACAGTATATTCCGACACGGAAAGGCTGTTCCTGAACCTTTAGCCAGGCTCTTACCAAAGTCCTGATGTGGCCTCAAGCATCCAGAGGACGATTTTTTTATTCCCGAACACAATCTTTCTATACATTAGAAGCAATTTCGGAGGTCCTGCGCCTAAGACCTGTTCTTGAGCATTATGCCTCGACCCATCCTTTTCCAAAGCCGAGACGTAGAGTAATTGAGCTGCCAAGATGACCTCCTTGCCCCCATCCCAGTACAATATCGCACCTTTCTTTAATTACTCTCAAATGACTCCATGGAATTTCTCTTGTATCCTGCAGAATCATTCAGGAGTTCTCAAAACTTGCAATCTAAAAGATATGATAGGGCGAGCTCCATCAGACTTGAGTGCCATCGGGATCCGTGGAAAGAACGCAAACCGCCTTTGTGTAGAAACCACCTTCAATAAATTGAACATTCCTAGCACAAAGGCCACTGTTGTCCAAAATCGCCCGATGAATCTTCCAAGTGAGTGAGCTCAAACCCTTCGGTAGCCTGTCACTCTCGTAGAATACAATATTGGTGCTCTTCAAACACCGCTCTTGGAGTCTTGGTCAAGCCTTGGCTATCAAATACCATCAAAGACTTCAGTATATACGCGATCTTTCGCATCAAACCCTTTATCATCCAGCATGCATCACAGCTCGAAGGCTATGACGGAGTGGAGGGTTAAGAAAACATCTAGTCCGAGCAATAGAGCAGGCCTTGGTTTCGAAATTTCAAGCTTTGCTTGGACAAACAGAGTCTGGCAGATCTGGCAAAGCACTTGCTTTTGCGCCACATCTTCTTCGGTGAGAGTTGCATCTCCAAGGCGGTTGCTCCGTTATATTTAGCGATAAGTCTGAGATATTGAAAGCGCTCTGCACAGGGTGTAAGAAAGCGTTTCATTGCTCGCTCTCTATGCATCATTATGAATCAACGCATGCTCTATGATTCGCTTCCTCAACATCGATAACGCCATCCTCATCACCATCCCTCCAATCTATATTTATCCCATCCGTCACGCCATCACTTCGTTGTCCCTCCTCTCCCAGAACATTCATTTGTCAACCTCCACACAACTGCAAAACTAGCCAATGGCTGAATATCCTCCCCCGATAAGATCTGGGATGGTAAGAGGCGCATACGGGACAGGATCAGACAGCAGAAGCTCTTGAGTCGCAAACAGAATATTCTTCTTCATTCTTGTCAAGATGAGCTGGACCTACGTTTGGATAGAATATAGTCAGCACTCTTATTCCATGGCACGAATGTCCCATATCTTCTGGAAGATAATCGCTCCAGAGAAGGGAGACTTACGATGCCATGAGATTCGGTAAAGTGTCCAATAGTCGTGATCACCTGGAATGTTTGGAGAGAGCGGAAAGTCTTCAAGAGCCACTTGAAGTGGTGGACTGAGAGTGTGGGGTCTAGATACAACTGAACCAATTTGATGTCGATCCCAGTGGGTTGGGGCTGGTAGCGAACTAGGGTCGGCCTGGATGCTTCGGGGAGATACTTGATGTAGAGAGTGTCGTGGCTTCCGATTCTGACGTGACCAATGCGCTCGAATCCTCTGGGGCTAGAAGTCAGCATATTCTCGTTCCATATATTTTGGATGTTCCAGAAGCAATGGGGCATTAGAGCCTCACCTCTTCGTATCGAACTTCTCAACGGGAATACAATGTGGAAAAGCATTGGTATAGACCTCATTCGCCTCATGGGAGACTCGAAGGAGCGTGACAGATCGAACGTCCTTAGGCTCAAAGTTGCCATAAGTCCCCGTCGGAATACACAAGACACCATCGAGCTTACCCTTGTGCACGTAGGCGACGACTTGGAGATTGGTCGATGGCGGAAGAGCATCGTTCCAAACCTTGAGGCGAAGCTCAATTGGCAAACCAGGGAAGAGTGGGAACTCAGTGAGAGGCTTTGAATCTGTGGAAGCTACGTGGGTGACACCAAGACTGGAGACTTGACCGTCGATCGTAGTATTGGAAGCAGAAACCATCGAGACCAGAATTGTGGTAGCTTGAGAGATGTCGCGGACTCGTGTGTCTGGTGCGATAATTTGGCTCGACGGAAGTGTAGATTGGCCAGCGGTGGCAGGAGAGAGAGGGGGGTTGGAAGAGACTGCGGTGTCGGAGATCAGATTGTCAGTAGTGGTAGGAGAAGAAGAAGTTGATTTCAGATCTTCGAAGATTGGGATGGCTTCGTAGAGATTTCCATACTGACCGACAGTGGGGGTCTTTGCGGAGGAAGATCGGCCGGCGGTGACAGAGGAGAGGGAAGGAGTCGAGACAGCTTGATAGATCTCGTTCATAATTATCTTTCCGAAGACTGCCATTGCGCTGGATGTTGCGCTGGGTTTCGAGAGAATTCGAGAGTGCTGTAGAGTTGAAATTGAAAGTATTAATGAGCCTGATTGAGAGGGAGGTGTTCTTCCTCAGGACAAAGGAGGCGTGTGTAAATCAAAAATAAGGCGCAAACCTGGAAGAAAGCGGTATCGGTCGGCAACGAAATCTGAAGAGAGAAGTCACGAGACTGCTCCTGCTTCGAAAGGGAAGGAACGTGCTAGGAAAGTGGAGCAGCCCTGGCTGCCGTTCCTAATTTTTTTCTCTTTCGAAGTGCTCGAACGGCAATCAGCAGGACGGGTGGAATGCCCCTTGGATGTTGAATTAAGCAAGTGTCAAGCAGCGCTGCTGCGCTTTCAATTTGAATTTTCCAATTTCGCGTTCAGGCATACCTGAGCAAGGCTCGGGTGGACTCTGGTGGTTCTTTGTTCTTGATGAAAACAATGGCTGACGGGATCAGGTTGAAAAGGCCTCGATGACGATGGGAGATTGAAGGACACAAGCAAAACTACTTGTAAAGCTCTTTCAAAATTGGTTGATGTTCAGTGGTCCTTGACATTAAGAGCAAGTGCCAAAATATTTCAATGCTTTATCAAAGCACTACCTTCCTTTTCTGTTCCATACTTCACGATGCTATCTGCATGAAGTCTGACATGCTCCCCTATTTTGCTCGGCTCGCGGAAAAACTTCGGAATAATATTCACTTCCGGTCGGAGAGGAGATGAAACAGCTGATTAACAAAAAGAGGACGAGAAACAAGTGGAGAAGTCAACAACAGAGATAGGATATGGATGGAGGAGAAATTTGGAATTTATTCACGGAGATAGAGAAGATAGAGAACTCAGATTCATTTAATGAACTAAGTTAGGGGGAGAAAAGTAGAAGTTCGAGAAGAGTCCTGATGAATCTCCCTCTCCAATCATCTCTATCCTCAGAAATCACAGCAAACCATGTCTCAGGTACAACGCTTGTAGATCTCACTGTGAATGCACCCCCCCTCAGCTGCGTCTCAAGTTGCAATTCCGATAAGGCGGGGAGAGACATCATCGATAATGAGAAGAGTACGACGGGCAAGGCGGAAAGGCTCCAAATAAACCAACTCCGGTACCTCAGCATCGAAACCCTTGTCATCTGCCAGCTGCTCTCTTGCAATTTGGACAACCTTCTCGCAGTCATTACTCTGCAGGATCCAACTACGGCCGTCAAGAACCGCCTCAATGCGCTCAAGACACGAGAAGTAATCGATCAAGCTCGAAAATCTCTCAAGCTGCTCTCCCCAGAGACAATCGATATTGACTCGAAGTTTGCGAACAGCAAAGCACCATGATGGATCTGGCTTGACCAAGTGTTGAGAGTTGAAGATATGACCATCCAGACGAAGAAGGGTATCGAGATTTCGAAGGTAGATGACATCTTCATCACAGATATGGAGTCTTCTGAAGGCTGCATCTTTATCCTTGAGACTTGGCGTAACGCATCCGCCATCTTCATGAATTTCACAGACATCGAAGGGGAGTTTATGAGGGAATCGTGCAGTGTACACCTGGTTGGACTCGGAGCAAGCACGAAGCATAGCTGTATTTCGAGGACGACTATCATGGTAGGAGCCTGGGAGGCCTCGGATCTGGCGACAGGATTGAAGAACGAGCTCGGGCTGATTGTAGAGAGTTCTTGGCCATTGGCGGGTGTGAACAGCGTGGACCGTGAAGGACCCTACATTGCCAAGGTTAGAACGTGTGAAGAGTAAATAAACATTGGGAAAGTAGAAACTTACCAGTTGCCGGCAAAGCAGCCTCCCAGATTTTGAGCCGCAACTCGATGGCCAGTTTGCAGAACAGCTGGAAGCCTTCCGACAAGGGAGTACTCTTGACGGGCTCTGTATTGTCTAGTCCTACGATCAACGTTAATCTTTTGAACCTGTGTGAATTTGACGCATAGGTGATGCTCACCTGCACCACCATCTTGGTTGTCAGTCATAGGCCGGGCGGACAGATCCTCACTTGCGGCAACAGATCGATTGTCATTCGTGATTGTGTCGGTCAGATCTTCACTTGCTGTGACAGATCGATTGTCAGTCGTAACCTGAGCCGTCAAACGCAAGACCTTGCCCAAAACCTTCCCCAGAGAGTCAAGCATCTTCTTCTTTGTTTCCTCGTCTTGAGCATCAACCCCCCCTACCATCTTACGATAGTCGACAGCGACGATTGGTGGAAACATCTTGAGGTGTCGATGTGAAAGAGGAGGGGCGAGGGCGACGTGACTGTTGTGCGTATTAAATACGCTAGCTATACGCTAGTCGTAAACGGGACAAGGCGGACGAGGAGAATGGCGAGGCTGAGGGAAGGAGTGAAGAAGAAATAGCAGAGTCATGGCCATAACGCTTACCATTGTTTGTATTTGAAAGAGAAGAGTTCTAGCTGCTAACGTCTTGGCTTGTGATAGACAATCGAATAGCTTCGTGATACTCTCATATGAACATGGTACTTATTATCCGTTAGTTAGGCTCTTCAAGACCTCAATATATACACACATCGAGCAGTAGCACTTCAAGAGGCCAGAAGCATAAATGCATAAGTCGAGGTTGATATCAAGTTTCATTACTATACAATCACTTTATCACGAAAGCACCCTGAAGACCTTGTATTCATGCTTCCATCCTCCCGTAACTCCTCCATCGAATTATCCTCAAGCTTGTGCCGAGACGATGGCTCCAGCTTAAACTTCCATTCTAAGCCACACCATCTCCGGCACCTCAATTCCCTTAATATTCATTTCCAGAATACTGCTCTTCATCTTCTTCCACTCATCCTTCCAGACCTGCTCAGTCAGATCACGAGGATCATAGCTCTCCACCTCTCGGACCTCAATTCGTTGTAAACCTGTGAAGTGCTTAAGCACAGTCACCCAGTCAGAGGCCTCAAAAGCGCTATAGTCATCCGAATCGATCTCAAGTGTCTTGATGTCCTTGACCCAATCTTCCTCCTCGATGACTTCCCAAAATTCTCTCTCCCAGAACAACTCGAACGGATTATCGAAGTGGATGGTGTCCTTTGGGCCAAATCTCATAACGCACTCCGACCACTTTGTTGTAGTTGGCCAATTACCCCTATCGGTCCACCATGCATGCATGTGTGCATCCCAGTCATTGGTCATGAGAATTGGGAGGGCACTCGGGAATTCAAGGAGATAAGCTTCTCGAGATTCGTGACATGCTCGAAGAAGGGCCGTGCTGCGCTTTGGCTCTTTAGTTGGCTCAAACCAGAAAGGCAGGGGTGAGTAGTCGTCGGCATAGGCTGTCATGTAGAGAGTGGCTGGAGTTGGCGAAGCGAACTTCCAGATCGCAAGTCGTAGCTCGATTGGGAGGCGAGGGAAGGGATGGAACTTGTCAAACGTCTCTCCACTCGATTGTGCTTGGGTATCGGATATTGAAGAATGATGTGGAATGGCAGAGGAAGATGTCGATGGTGTCGCAACAATGATGGTCGTGGCGGAGTCCATTTCTTGCACAGAGGCTCTTCCACTATCTGAGTTGCCGATATAACTTGCGCTGCTCATATCCTCAGAGGCTGAGAAAACCGTTGTATCATCCGGTGTCACAGCTTACAAGTCAGTTTTGGATATGTTTCAGTCTTCGGGATCCTTACCTTGCTCCAATTGCAAGTCAACAGCCAAGAATGAAGTTGACGGTTGTGTAGTGCTGGAATGAAGGTCGCTGAGATCGCTGTCGTTGGATGAGAGGTCCATTTCCATCTTGCGGAGTCTGAAGTTGACTGCGGAGATCGATGTGGTTTGAAGAAAGAAGAAAACAACGATGAAAGGTTGTCCTGTTTTGTAGAAATATTTGACGCTATTATAGCGTTGTTTTGACGAACACTCACCGCCTTCCAAATGAAGATACTGTGCTCTCTGTCATTGCTTCAAAGGTATCTTTTCACTACGTGTTTTGGAAATACTGGTACCATCAGTTCTTCATTGTCTAACCGCCGCAGCTTTGAAGTTAGACTGCAATCGCTCAGGTTTGTAGTGGAACAACAGGCTAAAGATGACTCCTACTCACTTTTCTTGTCTTCAGGGGCTTTATGCTCTTTTCCTACTCTTGAAAAAAAATCACAGCCATGAAAACTAAGTCTCGATCAATCCATACTGTGAAAAAGTAACTCGGTCTTCAGATAATCCTAAGGAGGAAAGCTTGTCCTAATGCCTGGAGGCTCGTGGAAATAACTATATGGGGTTCACTGGGCTTGAAGAAGGCAAGTAGTTGTCATTTTCATCACAAATACTAAACTTCTGTCAAGCTCAGCTGTCAGTGGATAAATCAAGTATTATTACTCCTTTGTCTGGGCAAACACACATCTACACATCTACCATCTACCGCTCACTTCTCAGTCCCCAAAATCTCTCGTCCTACATACATCTTCCAAGCACCCTCTCTCAAGGCTCTCGAAAGCATTAAGCAACCACCAAACTAAGGCATCCACAACATCGAAGCTCCGTCGTCGCGAGCACATCTCAAAGCCTCTCAAGAACACGCCCAAACACCCCTCTTCTCAAACTCCCTAACCATTAACTCCGGCATCTCCACCCTCCTGATCTTCCTCCTCACCACCTCCTCCCTAATCTCCCTCATAAAGGGCTTATATCTCTCCCTCTTAATACCCGTCCCACTCCCATCCCCAAGACCCCTCAATACACCCTCGACTCTCTTCACACCCTTAAAATGCACCAACAACGCAATCCACTTCTCCACCGGCAAGCCCACAAAAAACCAACTATCAACCACAAAATACTTAATCTGCGGGACCCAATCCTGGCTCCTTAAAAACGCCCAAAATTCTCGCTCGCTCGAAAGCTCGTCGAGTTTGGTGAGGTAGATCTTATCTTGGTCACTGAAGCGGAGGAGGCCGCGACGGTAATTTTGTAGTTTCTCTCGTTCTTGGTGGGGAAGCAGATGGCGGTGTGTGTTTTCCTTGACACGGGAGGCGAAGGGGAGGGAGTGGGGGAAGGCGCGGAGGTAGGTTTGGCGGGATTGGTAGGTTGTGAGGAGGAGTGCTGTCTGGAATTGAAAGGAAATGTCAGTCCGTCGTTTCAGAGAGAAGAGTGATAGTGGGAGTGGGAGGAGGGGATGGACTTACGGAACGCTTCCAAGGGACAGGGGAGATATATTCTCTGAAGCGGCGCTCGAAGAAATAGGTTGGGGGAGTGAGGGAGGGGGTCGGGTTGATGTTGATTGTGGGTGTGATGGAAGAGACGGCTTTCAGAACGAGGGTTGTTGGTTCCGGAAGTGCGTAGCTCCAGATCTTCAGCTGGAGCTCGACTGGTAGACGAGTGAAGGGGTGGAAAGTAGGCTGGAAGAGAGTCAGTGATTTGGAAAACAGCAAGCAAGAAAGAGCGGGGAGAGAGAGGGAAAACCGACAACAGGTAGCTGAACATAGACCGGCTCTCCTCCATCCACTATATCAGATACCGTGAGAAAACCCTTCAGCTTCTTAAGAGCCTCATCCTCCTCATTCCTCGGCCCCTGCGTCAACAAATCAACACGCCCCTTCTTCGGAAACCACTCATTATAGTGCCAAGTCTCATCAACGCCATAATCAGGCGACAAGATATCATACAGCATTTCCATACCATCCACCACCACCTCATCCATATCATCTTCAAAAACAGGTGCTAGTAAAGGGAAACCATGCAAAAGCATATCAACACCACCTACTACCACAAAGCCATCTGGAGTGGCGTAGAATACTCTCGGCTGTCCCTTTCGTATTCTTTGCGCCTGAATAAGATGATTCCGCGCTTCTTCCATCTCTGTTTGCTCATGCACAGTATTCTTCTTCTCGTTTTTCGTCTTTGTTTGCGCCTGTGTATCAGCTTTCTTATCGTCAAGGAAAGAGATCAAATCATTCTCCGGATCAAGCTTGAGGTTCAGCTTGGGATTGGCCATGCCAGGAGGCGTCCAGAGACTAAAGAGGCTGTTTTGGCGGCCGAAGCGCTTGTTTCGCGGTCTGGGAAGATGAGAAGGAGGATTGTTAGATGTCATTGCTGACGATGCTATCGATTCAGTGAAGCAGAAATTTAGGAAGGGTATTGAGAGATGGTGCTTGATGTTGATGCGAGGTGATGTTGAAAAGAAGCGGGTAGGTTAGAGTCGCAATGCGGTGTTGCGCTGTGGCGCTGTGGAAGGAGACTTGAGAATTGGAGGCGATATAGGTTGAGGTTTGTTGATATCGATGGCGCTAGTGGGTTTGGGCAGTGAAGTGGATTTGAGGCTATTTACTTTTGACAAGCGAGGCTGTCGCTGGGACAATTTTTGTTAGCGCACATAGCAAAGGAGAAGCGATTTGTAGTGGGAAGCCTCGAGTATCTGCAGTCTTCTTGAATGCCCTCTACTTGCCATACGTGTGTAGAACTCAAATCTCTCTCGTATCCGTGGCTTACCACCGTCTGCCATACGCATAGTGTCCCGTAGTCAAACATCCCCATCGTCATCTATCCCTCACAGAAACCCCAATCTTCTCATTTTCTCCTCTAGATATCCTCGAGAGTCCCCCATCATAGCTCTCTCCAGATCGTTGCCTTTGAAAGTCATAGCCGGCACCTTCAGGCCCTTCACGTTCTCTACCACAAGCAAGTCCCGAACCTCCCTTACCCATATCCCAATACGCTCGCGGTTTTTGTCCTCCCCCACTTCGACGCCAACGACCAATTCCAGGCCAGTGAAGTGCTTCAAGAGAGCAATCCACTTCTTGATGTCGAAAAAGAAGAAAAGATCTTCGTGAAGCCACATTGTCCTAATCTCTTTGACCCACATTTCTCGCTTGAGGACTCGCCAGAAAGCGCGATCGTAGAGTTGGAACTCAAGGTTGGTGAAGTAAAACGCGTCCTTATCGCCAAATCTCAATACTTGGGGATAGCAACATCCTCCCTTCGCGACGAAGGGTAATGTGTGTGGGAACTCTTGGACATAGATCTCTTTTGACTCGAAGCAGACTCGAAGAAGCGAAGTCGATCGTTGCCAGCGTCGTCCTTCATTGAAATATGCCAAGCCATCTCGTTCCATGAAGTACATTGGGACTGTAGAATGCTCGTCTATGTGACACTCGAGGGGGACAGTGACCGGAGTTGGTAGGGCGAATCCCCAGATCTGACTTCGAAGCTCAGTCGCAAGGCGTGAGAACGGGTGGAAGGTCAGGTCTAAGGGCATAGAGGGAATAGGTGAGGCGGCGAGGGACGCGATGGTGGCAGGCGTGATGACAAGTTGGTGAGCATCGAGCACATAATCGCGGGTCTGGACTTGGGGGCCGGCTTGCAAGTTGGCTTCGATTGGCAAAGGAGCGGAATAATCGAGAGGCAAGGATGTGGAGAGTGTGGTGTCCCTGAGAGGAGTACATCCTTTGTCGTCAGGAGCAACAGGAAGGCCTGGGCCACTCAGACAAGGGGATGCCATCTTGCGAGGGTTGCGGTGGTCCTTGAAGATTTCTCCTAAAGAACCCGAGGAATGGCGGAAGGAATGGTGGAAAATGTGTGCGCGAAATAACGCTAGCAAAGCGACGGCGTTGGCAGTAAACAAGGTCAAGAAAGTTGAAGGTGATTCACAAGGCCTCTTGTTATCGAAGAAGTGTACGATAAGGAAAGAAACAATCTTGAGCATTGAAAAGGTCCACGAGACCTCAGATCATCAGCCGTATTTCAGGGACCACAAGCGTCTCATCGTGTTCATCCCTGTATCTTGAAAGCTCAAATTCAGCGTTGCGCAATTGAGCATTCATGGCATTTTTAATAGTATTTGTGCCTTCAGCGTTTCCGTTGTCAATGACATCCTGAAATCTATCCCACTGAAATTTGTCAGCACTACGTTTTCACGACGTAGAAATAGGTGCGAGGCGTGAAATATCAGCAGCCTTTACACTGCAAAATCGGGAGCCGAGACAGGAATATAGGTTGCTTACCATGACACCTTTCAGCTCCTTCAAGTTGGGCATTCTTTGGCACAAGAGTGGCATGTAGTCCCAGTCCTTGCCCTTCACAATGAGGGAGGTGATGGGGATAGCTAGTCTTTCAACGTGCTCCCACCAAGTCTGAAGTCGATGATTTTGATCTAGAGCTCGATGGAATAAGCGGTGGTGGATGAGATCCGAGAAGTTCGACAAGTGAAGAATCTCCTTTCTCGAAATATACAAGATGCCAGTCCCTCTGAGGTCATAGGGCAAGGCAATGGGAAAGTTCTCCAAGTATATCTCTCTTGATTCCTTGCATGCACGGAGAAGTGGAAGTACTCTTTGATCATTTTGGTTGAGTTCAACTCGTCGTCGTTGGAAGGAATGCACGTGTGTAACCTAGAATTTTGGAGTTAGTGCGCTGTTATCTTCATGGGAGAGCCGGATGCCCAGAAGTTTCGGGACACAAAAGACCCAAGAAGTGGAAAGGATCGAGAAGAATGCCTCTGATTAAAGGACTCACCAGAGTGACTTTCCCGTCGACAGTCATGAAGAATGTCAAGTAGAAGCCGAATGCGGGGTCGGAAACCAAGATATGGGCTGTGAGGCGAAGAACACTTGGGGCAGGCAAAGCATGTCGCCAGATCTTCAGTCGAAGTTCGGTAGGTAATTCCGGGAACATTGTGAAGCGTTCTCCCTCTCTGTTGTTTGGGGATGAGAAGCCAAAGCTGCTGAGGCCATCAGCGAGCAGAGAAGTGGAGTCAGCCATCAAATATGCCAAGCCGATGAGGCTGAGTATGAGCGACAGCTGCTGGGAATGATGAATGCTCGGGATGCTCGGGTAGGACCGTGTTGTGCTGTGTGAGAGGCGTTTTCGAAGTCTGATGTTCGCTGTTAATGTTGGAGGAAGGGAGGGAAGAGGCCTGTCAGTTGAACTTATGCTGGTCTGTTGCCTGATTAGGCGGCGACTGCAACACAGAAACTTGGTCACGACCTTGCTGTTCCTGTCGCACAGTGGGGTTTGTCCTTCCTAGATTCTCATACAACCTTCTTTTCTTAATAGATCTCTGTAATATTGTGGTATCGTGAATCAATTTTCTCTTTCTTGTGCGTCGCATGGGGTTAGTAAGCTTGCCGCTCTTACTTAGGCGCTCATCACCCTCGGCTTACCCTCGGCTTCGTTAACTCGCTTGAGTAACCTGAGCACCCTGAGCGACTCACCTGAGTACCCTGAAGGAACGGCACGGCGAGGAAAAGGACATGGCTTGATGAGCCGATATTGGGTAGAGAAGGTGAACACTGGTGATATCATTCTCTGAATCCTCGTTTATTTAACCGAAGCATTCCCTCTACCACAGAGCCTGCCCATGAATCAATCTCGCCCAGGTTGTCGCTCCACTTCAAGGCCTGAAGCAAGTTTAGTCTTAGCCGAAGAGCATAAAAGGAATCATACCTCGCGCCTCGAGAAATCCAAGTTCCACAATTCTTTCGATATTGCGTGCCAGCGAGGCCTTGAGTTGGTCTTGGGGGAGGATTCCGTGGCGGTTTGCACGTACATGAGCCACACTCACAGTCGCAATCCTTTTCTGCATCCAGGAGGCAATTGGCACAGTCAAAAGAGTTATGAGTTACCAGCATTCCGTTAAGACCATTTTTGGGATGCGACCTAATGCCGCCGCTGACCTCCTGGCAGCCATCGCATTTGGAGTGACCGCAATCAGAGCAGGAGACGTCGTACCAGTCAGGATTCATCTCGCGAGCGCATTGACAGCATTTCCACCAGCCTTCGCTGTGGAGAATGGTCGGATCACCCATATCTTGTAGTTGTAGCTGCCACGGCGGCGAAGGACGGCTTCGGGGTTGAGTACGGCAAGAACCTCACTTTGAACGGCGGTGGATCTTTCCAGATTTTGTTGCAGCTCATTATTAATGCTTAGTTGTGCCGCAGAATCTACCTTGCAGTGGGCTTGCATAGTGTCGTGTTTATTGGTGAGTTTCATTGCTTTTTACGCCCGGTGAGGGAAGGAAAGCCTCACCAGTTCGGCTACTCACCAATAACAGGCCGACACAAAGCTGTCAGGCTATCATTTTCTATTCCACATCAGAGTACTGAGATGGTTGCAGTCAAAGATATGTTACCCTCAGCTCGGTCTTCACACCTTGATTACAATTCCCTTGCCATGACATCTTTAGAGCAACCCCGAGCCGATTCAGCATTCCGACATGGCCGAAATGCTGGCTGTAGTCTCGGGTGGCTTTGCTGTAGTTTCGTTGGCTCTGTAGCTTATTGAAGCTGCACAGAAACTCCACACCTTCTGGAATTCGTTCAAAGACGCGGGGTCTGACATTCAACGTATCAAAGATCATCTAACTACGCTTCATGCCGTGGCAGCCACCATTGCTGAGACTTGTCAGCAACAGCCTCAAATCAAATGCAATGAACCAGTACTGAGTAGTTTGCTAGCCTGCAAGATTAGCACTGAGGGGTTGAGTCACTTGATGAGAAATATCGGAAAGGAGACACGGGCAGGACGCTGGGACAGGGTGGACAAATTTCGAGCAACATTAAAGGACAAAACCATTCAAAAAATCGAGAGCCAATTGAATGGGGATTTGATGATGCTTCTACTGGCCCTTCAGCCTTTCTTCCAGTAAGCTTAGTCACGGGGCGAGGAACTGTGCTAACTCGGTGGTCCAGTCAAATTCAGCAACAGAATATCAACTTGACTCACTCTCACATTGCTGGGCAGTCTTCAGCTCATGAGATATTAAATGGACTACCCTGGGTAGTTCAGAAAACGGTGCTTTAGAAGACGATACACCGTTGAACCTGGCGTCCAGAGATACTTCCTCTTCCGCGCTTTCCAGAACCGGAAGACCGCGTTGGACTCACTCCAAGGGGCAATATCTGTGGTTCAAGTTTGATTCTTTTCAAGCCGTAGACAATCTCCTGGCCCCATTTGGACTGACTCTCTCAAAGAAATGGCGAGATCGTGTTCGATACCACATCTTTGGCCTGACCTATAGTTCGACGACGCATCAGTTATACCTCAATGCGGAACATTTGGTTCTGTCAAACATCAAGCGAAGAATGAAAATCATCTTACCTATCGCCGCATTTCAGCTCCAAACAGCAAGTCTACCCATCTCTGTCACCTTCAACCCAATTGCACCTTGCAAGTCTCAAATTTTCGAGTTTTGTTTAGATGGGAACATTGAAATGGTCAAGATGTGGTTCAAAGCTTCCTTTGCGTCACCGTTTGTTGTAAATCAACATGGGGAGAACCTACTTCATGTAAGAGATACCCTGTTTCTCATTTTACAATCACTGACTCTAGAAGATCGCAGCCAGATATGCTCATGCAGAGTTATGTAATCTGTTGCTGGATGTTGGGGTAGATGCAACAGCTTACGACGACCGCTTACTGACTCCCTTGGATCATCTTGCCGCCAAAGTGCCTATGAGTGTTCCATATCCATCCCGAGTCGTTGACACTATTCGAGCTCTGGTGGATCGAGGGCACTGTCAGCCATTGCTTCCAATAACCAGTAATGCAGTAGCATTCTACAACGGTCCCGAAGAGGGGTTTGCCTGGCTCTTCTCTTCTGAATATGGTAGTGTGGATTTAGAGGAGCGTGACTCGGAAGACTGGACGCTCCTAGGTGACGCGGCTTGGAAATTTGGCTGGTGGACCAAGGGGTGCAGCGAAAACCCAGCTGTGTCTTGGCAGTGTCTGTACCTTCTAAAAGCCGGAGCGAATCCTCATTCCAAGAGTTCCCAAGGTCGTCTGACGCCACTCGACGCGTTTCTTCGAGGCTGCACAGCACATCAAGTGGACCACGCAGGAAAATGGCTTCAAACTCTATCACAGAGCGGCATAGATTTACATCAGTACGCCATTGAAGAACAAAGACTCCATTACCCCGAACACTTGTTGGAGTCAACATGGGACGAAAAGCTCTGGAGATGGATTCCCACTAAACGCCGAGTCGTTTACCGGTTTGGCGACACTCCAGATCATCTCGATATCTGGCTTGAAGATTACGATGCGCTGAGCTGGTTCAGTCATGGGCAGTTCGATCTGGATGTCTTCCTTGTCTGCTCTCCTGTCGAAAGCAAAGCTCGGTGGCGGAAGATAAACGATGTTGATAACATTATCGAGCTCGACGAGCAAGAAGAATCTCGGTCTCTGCTCCGTTCTTCGGCTTCGAATCTCCTAGGATTTCCATCCCTCTTTTCTGCGCGTTGGGTTCAATTACTCGTTTTATCCTTAGTATTGAATTATTTCTTCCATATCATGCTGGCGGGAAGTAAATGATGGTGATAAACCTTTCACCTCGGAGAACCAGGATCTGCGCCGGGTTCTCGCGACTGATCTTCCGATCTGTTATAACTGCTAACTGGTTATAAAGTATGGGATTAAGACAGAGGTAAGTAACAGAGGTGAGAGGCGAAGACGGGGGGGGGCAGAGGCAGAGGGCAGAGACTGAGTCAGAATTTAACGTCAGATCTAGCTAGCTTGTGAAGAGTTCTGGAAGCATCCGGATTTGGCTCCCTCCTATAAATTACATTAGACAACTTATGAACCTTTATAGTATCCTAATTCGGTCCTTGCCTATTTCTATATAGTAACTCTTTAATAGGTTGAAAGAGGAGGCTATGTTATAGAGCACAGGTCTCAGCTAATTTCGTGTTTAGATAATATAAAAACATAAACGATTCTCAAGGTGCCAAAAGATGATCCCCTCCAGGTGGCTCAGGGCGTGCTCAGGATGGAGAACATGGCTCAGGCTCTACTCAAGCTCCGCTCAGGGGCTCTCACCCTCAGCTCAGGTTAAAGCGGCCGCTGCTCACGTCCGGAGGCTAAAACGGAACCAGCGAAAGAAAAAAATCAGTCCTGAGTCAAGGGGCACACGCGACTGCGTAAATATTGATTCGCTCGTCGTCTGTACAGCGGTTAAATATTGTCGGTCTAAACAAGGATTTGAACGCTATATACGATTTTAACATTTCGTAACTTTTATTATATTTAATTAAAAAACTTTATTTAAAAATTAAAATTATTTTCTCAAAAATATATATATATATATATATTTTTTTAATAATAATTAAAAATATTTTATATAAAAATTACGTAATAAAACGTAATATTTATAATACGTATTTACGTTAAAGTTTTATTAAAAAACGCTAAAATATGCCGCTTTTAATATTTAGTGTTTTTTTATAAAAAAATTTATAAAGTTTAAATTGTTTATAAAATTTAAATTTAAATTTTATATAAAAAAAAATTATAAAAAAAAAACGCTTTTACTCGCGCCGACGAAGCTGGTGCAAATAAAAAATCTATATATCAAAAGTTTTATAATAAATTCAAGTCGTTAAAAACAGGGCATAGCGCCAGCCCTATCACGTGTATCAGCCTCGGCAAACTCGTGGCGTTCAAGGGGCTTGACTCTATCCCAGGTTGAGCAGTAGTCTGTCCAGGGGCGGGATCTTTGTTCGGCTCGAGTAGCATAGCCCTGGAGAAACCCCCAGGCGTGAGGCTCGAGAGTAAGTCGAGAGTAACTTAAGACTCGGGGTTAATCTAAAGAGCATTCTGTCTTGCCAAGCGTCAAAACGATGCTTCGTGACCTGACGACAAAGTCACAGCAGCAGAGACGGTTGCCTGAAACTCCAGTGAGAGGCAGCTTGACCTGAGTGTTTACTTTCCCTTAGTGGATTTCCTCACATTGGACGATGCTTGCGCAATATGCAGCCTTTGCTATCTTCGTCCTCGAGTCTGGGGAGACGGCGGAGCGTCCTCAGCTCAATTGGTCGGATGAAAGTGGCTTCATTTGATGAGCGGAAAGTCGAAAAGGTAAGGCTTGATGATGAAGGAATCAGGAGGATGAGTATTGAGAGAGGTGGCCCCCAACTCGAGGTATGACCAATGAACAATGGACTGTCGAATCCTACGGGTGCGGCCGCGGAGGGGCAGTCCAGTTGGAGGAAGGAAACCGTGGGGTGAGTGACGGCCGAGAGGTTGCGTGTCTGCGGTAGCCGCAGCATCTGCATAAGACCATCCTTCTGCAGAATCACAAATTTCACACTCAGCAGCAGCCTTCAGCCTTCAGCCTTATGAAATTATGGTTATATAGCATCGAGCTGCGCATCTGGAGCTGGAATGAAAGAAAAACGAATGCCCCACAAACTGGTTTTGCGGGAGCAATCATGTATCGACGCTCCCAGCGAGCATTTCTTTCGCCGGAAGACGCAAATGATGTTCACGCAAGCATGAGGGATCGAAGGCTTAGCTCTGAGAGTAGACTTTCCGACGATGATTTTCGTCCTGAGTTGTTCATAAGAAGGTACGTCTAGCACTTACTTTCTTGGTGGTTTTGGTAGTGCACTAGCCTGAAGCTTTGCTTTGTCAGCGACATTTGAACCTTCACTTCCCTCCCCACAGCTCCTTCGCCCTTACGGTTTCGTACCTCTCTCTATCTCCATTTCCATCTCCATCCCTTCTCCCTCCCAAACTTCATCGTCCGCCGTCTTGTATTTCCATCTGTTCATCAAAACATCAGAGCCCCCTTTCCTCTTTCGATGTGCCGTCTCTGCTACCTTACTGCAAGCGGTCAAAGTCCCGACTAGCCTTGCTGGATCCGTGCATCAGCTCTCATTTTCCTCCTAGCCGCCGCACCGTCTCTCCTCTTAATTTCCACATGGAGACACCCAATATTTTGGCGCAAAATCCCATGCCCCCTTCCGGCGCGTGAAGCGATCAGGGACTCCCAGGAGGAGGGAGTTTTCTGGTCTTTCCCAAGCAAGCGGATGCGATGGACTAAGTTTACTGACGCAATGTTGTGCCACTTTCAGAACTCTCCCTCCTCTCACGACAACACCACTCAGCTTCCCCTCGAATCAGCACGACTCCTTGTCCATTAATAAGTTGGAGGACGACTTTCACGGGCTGCAGCAACAGGCAAAGCTTCGGAGATACAGTGAGCAGGACATCAAAACGCGATACGCACGCGCCTCGATTGTCCCTGTCAGTCAGAGGCACAAGTCCACGGCTTCGTTCCCAATATATTCGCCCAGCTCTGTTCGCTCGGGCTTCTCCAAATCGCCGCCCTTTCTGCCCTACGGGACTGCGCAGAGTATGGACACCCCTCGACTCTATCCTCGACCCCATTCGTCTTCTGGCAGCAGCATCACATCACGAGCGAGCTTCGAGTCGAGATTCGGACCGCGTCAGAAGAGCCCTTTGAGCATCGCCTCATCGGTAGATTACGAATCCAGTCGCACGAGCTTAGATTCCACTTACTCCGAAGCAAACGCCAAAAATGGCCTCCTTAACTCCAGATCTCCAGTTGTTCCTACCCCATTTCCACCGGGGAAACGAATGGTCACAGAACCTATCGTGCCAACGTATGCGAGATATGGCAATGGATTGGATGGCAAACCACGGACGCTGATAACTCCACCACGGTTGGGAAACACAAACACAAGCTCTACGTATGGAATGAGGTACACACCGAGGGCACTGGGCGAAGGCTTCAAGAAACTGCCAGAGGAGATTCTGCTGGTCATACTAGCAGAGTTGAGGAAGGTTCATCTCGATACTGGCAGTCGGAGCTGCTCTACATGCTGGATGCGAGACGTGATGAACCTAGGCCTGAGCTGCAAAAAGTGGTGGGGTGCTGCGAGGAGTGCGCTGTACGAGGACATACAACTTGTCGGTTGCGACTCGATACTTCACACCAAGAAGAAGCTCAAGATGAAATACGGAACGAGGTTGACGTTACTAAGGCGCACATTGCGGGGTCGACCAGATCTCGCCGAATACGTCAAGTCACTAAAAGTTCCAGCCATGCCGGACGCCGCCAAAAGCAAGAAGGAACAAGATGAGTATCTCGAACTTGTGGCTTCACTAGTCATGGCATGTCCCAACCTTGAGCGACTAGCTGGCTTGTATCCCACCTACAATCATGAGTTCTCACGATTCGATCATGCACTTTCGACCCGGAGAAAGCTTACTGAGAAGGTTTGGATCATCAATCCCAGCCCGTTTCAGCGTCAACACCGGTACCAATTATCAGAGGATGCGGAACACCTCACCCCAGTCTTGTCACCCGCCCAATTACTTCCAGAGCAGTGCATGACTTTCTTGACGAATCACACGAACTGGACTCATCTCCAAACTCTGTTTTTGCACTGCAACCCTGGTGGCACTATCGACTCAGCGTTATTCGTCAACATCTTCCACTCCTTACCCTCGTTGGAGAATCTTTATGTGTCGGGTTTTTCTGCATCTTCGTTCAATGATGCCACTCTGCTGTCTTTGCCATCTCTTAAGTCACTGCGACTTGACAACCTACCGGGAGTTTCTGCCTCGGGACTATCCAATTATGCGTCTCCAGCAAGAACCGACTCACTCACCTCACTCTCACTAATCTCCATCCCGCTACTCTCACTACCAGTACTCGTTCGCCTCTTTTCTCACATGAAATCCTTGACGCATTTCACGATATCTCAGGCTCCATCGCCCTCCCTACCAATTGGTACTGATATTTTCCTCCATCCCTACCTGGCATCACCCACGCTACAGTATCTTCACTGGGAGTTCACCAATGCAGATGACGATAAGGCCACCCAGATCCTTGCAAAGTCTATCGTGTTCAGCGGCTTTCCATCGTTGAAGGCTATACGAGCACCTACCGATCACGATGGCGCCCTGCAAAGACTTTGTAGACCGAGAGAACGAATCGAATTACCTGGAGATCGATATCGGAACGTGGGTATGCCTGGCCAAAGGATGTCAGGTCATCCCGGACTTCCCCAAACGCAAAGCCTTCCCAACCTTTCCTCTGCTAAGTCAACCTTTTCAGGACACGGCCATTCCAGCTCCATCAGCTCCAAACTTGTCAAGTCACCTACCCGTTCCACGTTCTCCTTGAACATCGATCATCTTTCCAGCTATTCAGACGACTCGGGATCACGCGGGATAGGCATGAACCTCATTACCGCACGAAAGATCGCCCAGCAACGGATCGACGCCGCCATGACGCAGCCAAAGTTCCACATCATCATTTGGGATGAAAACGGAGATTTCGTCGAAAGATTCGAACTTGGTGGATTTATTGGGTCTATTCAAAGTCGGATTAACTATACCTTGAAACCCGACGTCGAAGGCATGGACGAGTCTATCATTGGTATTGAGGGTCCAGGAGGACTACTTGATGCAGGTGACGAAGTCAGCCCTAGAGATGGTTGCACTGGAAGTTGGAATTTGGAATCTGGGTCAAGGGTCAAGAGTGCTTCGAAAGGGAAGGAGAGGTGGTGGCATACTGAAAGAGGGAGGTGGAAGGACATCCCCTTGCAGACGTTCTTTTGAAGAGCCTAGCCTGCATATCATGAATCATGAGGAGTTCGTATGGAATGATTTTGATATTTTGCATAAATTAACTTTACTTTTGAATTGCTCTGTGACAAGAAACTGCACATTGCAAATACCAGGTCTTTGTGCGGGCAACAAAGTAGTCTCAATGTCTTGCACGATCACCGATGTTCTTGTTTCTTTGCCACTTGCTTGGGGGGTTAATCTGGCCTGACTACTTTGCTTCCTTCATCCAAGCCTGTTCTTGAATTGCAGCTACAGTCTGTTAGACTCATCAAGCAATATCTGATGGATCACTCTTTCCTCGCAACTATGCTAGTATGACAGACATCTGGAGGAGGCAGCAAAGATGATCCTTTACTCTGATCTCAAGTAGTCTTAGTGTACACCCAAGACTTCTTCGCTCTGCCTGCTTCTACGATACTCTAGTTTCATCACTCTCACTTCTGAACCACTAATTTAGAAGCAGACAAATCCTCTACAGATCTTGCTTGCCGTGGTCGTGTATGTCTAAGTAGTCCATCTTGATGACGAACGGCTTGATACTTCTATCTCGGTTTGTTCCGAGCCTCACCCTCCTCATAAGTCTACTATTCCCAATATCGTAAGGCGCCCCCTCGAGTAACTCTAGTGGATTTCCAACGACTTCTTAAGCAGCTCTTGAATCTACTTCCAACCTCCATTTCGATCTTGAATACAACGTGGAGGTCAGCGCGGACAAGAACGTCTTTTTCCAGCCCCTGCGTTGCTTGTTGCTTTGTACCAGTACCAGATTGATTGCTACAGCTGTGCGCACCGTCAAAAAGGTCTTTTGAAGATGTACGCCTACTATCTCACCTGTCCCGGCCGTGGTTGGTGCTAACACTCATCCCAGACAATTCCGGTGCCTTCTGGACACTACCAATTCCCCTACCAAACGCTCATAGACGTCGCCGACCAGGTGACTTCGTCTCAGGTCAATTCCTATTCGCCGGTCGCCTACAAGCTAGTCTCCTACAGTGGCAGAGCATAAAAAGCCTCCAAGATGGTAACCCACGCCCAATACTACCGCAACGTCCCACGTACCGAACCTTCGCAGTACTCGAATACCTCTCAAGACTCGCAACTTCATCACTCGGGTAACACAGACAACTCGCAGCAACCCCTTCGACGTGATCCTTACCAATTCGATCCCCGATCTGCTGGTAACGCGCACTCGTCCACCCAAGTATGTCACATTCACCTTTGCACCTTCGATTTCACAACTAACGCGTCCAGAAACCAAACGCCTTCCAAAAATCTCGCAATAAACCAAGCCAAATCGAAGCACGCTCACAACTCATCGCCATGCAACAAGCACTTGCCGAACAACACGAGGGTCTTCAACCTCCAATGGAGCTTGATCCCTATCCTAGTCGATCTACGATGGGTCAACGCGCCTCTGCCCGATACTCCACCGCTCGCTACTCCAGAGATGACTATGCCATCCCTGACCGTCGGCTCGATCTCATTCCTGCCAGCCAAGCTGCCCGCAAGCGTGCTCTCAACCCTCCTCGTACCTGGGGTCAATTCTTCGGTGACTTCTGGCGCGACCACAAGCTCGGTTGTATCGCTTGGCCAATCTTCCTCATCCTCGGTGCCGCAATCGTCACTATGAGCATCTACTCTTCCCCTCTTGTCCCCCACGACCCCCATGGCTGTCAAACTCTTGCTTGTCTCAAGCTCCCATGGTTCGAGCAAGGAGACTATACCCCGAGCGCAGGAGTTGTCATCGATGATATTAAGCCTGAGACTCATGATGTTGTCAAGTTCGGCGATGATACTTATGCCAGACTCAAGCGTGATGGTGTCAATGGTGACGCTTTCGATTTCGAGGCAGATGTTATCACTGTTGAGGCTCTCGAGGCTGCCGGTTTCACCATTGTGGTTGCCAACACCGAGGTTGTCAGCATTGAGGCTGTCAAGGTCGAGCTCGTCGCCATTGAGGGTCTCAAATATGAGGATTTCAAATTCAAGGCTTCCCCTGCTGAAATCGCCGCCTACATCGCCAAGATTACCGGGCCCATCAAGCCCCCCAAGCCTGCCAAGCCTGCCTCTTCATCCCACGAGTTCGGCATCAGTCACATGCTCGAAGACGTCTTCGACCCGCTCTCTGAGCTCGATGTCTCCTTCTACAACATTCTCCGCTGTCTCAACCCCTGGTTCGACGCACAATCCGCCGTCGAAGAACAAACCGCCATCAAGGCCCTCGAAGCCGAGCTGAAGGCTAAATACCAACTCCACAACCCCTCCGGCATCCCTCTCCTCCCGGAAGTCGCCAAGATTCAACAACAAGCCTACCTCGCCGAACTCAAGGAACGAAAGGCCGAACTCATCAACGACAAGGCTGGAAAGGCCGAGCGTGCTATCCGTCATGCTGAGCATCGACTTAAGGTTGCGAGACAGGAGTATGATGATTTAGCTGCGACAGTTGCTGCTGAGAATGAGCGATTCAGTGCTACTGTTCGAGCCACCAAGGCCAAATTCGAGGCCGAGATCAAGCATTATGCCAAGAAGCTCGAGGAGGTTAGGTCGAAGATTTCTGGTCTGAGCCTCAAGATTTACCGCGCTAGAAATGATCTGGAGGAAGCCGAGGCTGCGATGGATAAGTTGAGAGCCAAGGTCAAGCGTGAGGTGGAGACATTCAACAAGGCTCTTGATGCTTCCAGAGCCAAGGCTCAGCACAAGGTTGAGAGAGCTGAGCGAGCTTTGGTGAAGGTTCTCAGAAAATATCCTACTGTCAAGACTTTTTCGAAGGTCAAGATCGTTACGCCTTCTCCTACGACAAACCTTGAGCAAGCCCTTGCTGCAGCTACATCGACTCCGACGACCGAGACACCCGATGTCGCTACACAGCTTCTGGCGCTGCAGACTGAGATGGCTACTCGTCAGAGTGAGCATCATAGGATCATGGCTGAACACACCACTTGCCTCGCCCGTACGCTGGCTACGCCTACTATGGAAGAGGTTCTCTGTGTGGCTACCCATGTCAGCGCGATGCAGGCTGAGATGGATGAGTATGAGGAGTTCCTCGAGGAGGCTGAGGTGAAGACTATTGCCCTCATGGGTGATATCTGAATGTTCCGGGAAGCTTGGTACATTTTCATGATGCAATCATGTAGATTAGTTTGCTTTCTGATACGGTACTAAGTTAGTTGATGCATCAGAACGACGCGAAATGGGCGGGGTTGCATACTAGTGGCATCAGCCACTCTGTAGAAGATAAAATGAAATGACTTTTTAGTCAAACACCTTTCCAATGCGTTGTGATTATTTGAACATGATTTTCCTAGCTATTCTGTACGGTTTTAAATGCCCTAAGCTTGCTAGAACATTGAGAAGGCCATTTCTAATTTCTGAAACGGATGCCAGAAATTCTAGCTAGAGTTCTTCCCACCTCACACCCAGCCCAAGCCATTGCGTATTCTCATTGTCCCAGATACTTTGGGAGATCCGTAATAGCTATTCCATAGATCAATTGTGGTAACTCTGTTTCAGATATCCACATGAACGCCTGGCAGGAGAAGAGTATCCGGAGGAGGTTGAGGTCAAGACAGTTAAGCTCAACTAGAAGATAAAGGGTGATGGTATCTGTATCTAATTGTTCCGGAAAGTTTGGAACAACAAATTAATGCTGTTTCTGTGGGATTGCGATTGGGGGCATGACTCTTGAAAGTAGGCAACTCGAGTCTTTTCATGCCCGGATTTTCGTCAAGCCAACTTTCGAATAATATCCTCTCTCCCATGCTTTTCCATAGTTGGGAATGTTGCGAGCCTGATGGAACATTGAATGATGTTTCTGTAGTGCAATCTCAAACCCTTGAGATGGATCCTTGGAATACTTGCTGATGCCTTCCCTTCAAAGCTCTGGTTCCGATTTTCTAGCCATTCCTCGTTATCCAAACTCTACTAGGAGATTCAAAATAGCCTCCGAATACAAGGATTGTGAGTTTTTTGTTCGAGTGAGCAGAAAAGATTTCTCTTCGGCTTGCTAGGAGAGAGCCACAATTCCAAATGTCGTAGATTCTGGGGTGCATTAAGGGATGCTCGACTTTTATGCTTTAACGACTTCATGAGATGATCTTTTGCTTCTTTTTGCCAACTATTTTCTCCACAATCTTACTGTCCCAGAACGTTAAGGAGATATAAAATGGGTCTCCTAAACAGTAGCTGTGACATCTTTGATTAAGACACTCGAAAGTTTTTTTTCCTGCCGTCCATCCGCTGGTTTCTCTCGATGTTTCGGGGAGCTTCCGACTTCCAGAAGTGCTCTTCTATGGAATGATCACGAGACACCTGTCTTAATAATCAATCTGAAGACCACCTTCGAAGCCAAATCAATATGTCGAGAAGAGTTCTCCGAGAAATAGTTGTACCTCTCCTTCAGTGGAGAATTCAAAGCTTCAAATACTGTGCGTATTATCTTGCAGGTCAGTTGTAGAGAACTAGAAGTAGTCTGAATCACTGGAAAAGAGCAAAAGTCAGATAAATGTTAGTAGGAAATTTCATGATGAACAGGCTGAACGTCTGCATCTTGAGTTCCAAGAGGTTGAACTGTTCTAGTGTGTGGGTGTAGCGAGAGGTGATTTGTTTGAAGTTCTTGATGATGTTAGGGAGGAGCTCGAAACTATGTGGTCACGCTAATCTTGACGGATTTTAAAGCTCTTGATTCCTCGTTCTCAGGACCTATGAGTGATTTGAAGCCACATTCCAATAATTTCAAAGCAAATTACTTGGTTGCGAGGGATTCTGCCTCATCTGTGTATATTGTAATATCGTTGATAGTAAGTGATTCTTGGAGGCGGGGGAGAAGGTGAGGGATGAAGCAGACGGAGAAGAAGATGAAAGGGTATGAGGAGTATTGGAAGAGGTTGAGGGTTGAGGGTAAAATGTTTGGCCGAGATGAGGAGATAAAGAAGAAAGATGATGTTGATCCTTGGTTGTTCCCCGTATAACAGTACTGCAAATTCTGATAGTAGGATATAAAATGGTAAGTTCTCTGCATGAGCAGTGGATGGGCCTCTGTTCGTGATCATAAGGCAAATCAGGAAGTCTGCGTGTCAGACAAATGTAGGAAAATCGTAGTTAAAATGCTTCATACATACTTCTACTTCACTTCTTGCATAGAAAAACGCCAGCATCATAATGTACCTGCAGATGTAGGTGATTCAGATATCCTCCTCCCAGTTCTCTGCCATATCCTCCGGCTTCCACACCCTTCGCAATTACCCCATCACGCCGCTGTATACAAAATCGCTAGCGCCAGAATGTATAACAAAATTCGGATCATTCTGGCGCACAGAAGGAAATTCAGGCACCGTCTGTTGAGTCTTGACCGCCATTGACAAACTCATAGATCCCCCGCAGTTGTTCATTAACTCACAAACTTCAAGTAATGCGTTTCCTTCTACGCAGAGGCGGATAAGGACGACTGATTCGACTGATTCCATTGATCCAAGTACTACGAAGGTTCCGGCATAAAGTGATGAGACTACAGGGGCTCATCCCCTGTAGGGGCGCTGTGGGTCCCTATAAGGGCGCTGTGAGTCCCTGTAAAGTAGCATCGCGAGTTTTCAGGGGCTTATCCCCTGTAAATATAGTGAGCACGTACCCTGTAGTAAAGTAAAATGAAGATATATTATTTGATTTAAAAGTACTGTAGTGGGGCTATATGCTCTCCCTTCAAAATCCTTGTAAATAGCTAGTTTCGAGGGCAGTGCTGGTCACGTGTCTTCTAGTACATAAGGAGCTTTCGCTCACCATAAACTAATCAACAACTTTTTCTACTTCTATTCTGATTGATTGATTGATTTACGGATTACAAATTATTTCGAATGAGTTTAATCCACTGGTTAAAACGAACTGATTTACGATTGGATTTTTTTATTTTATATTTTATTGCCTTTCTATATTAGTAAAGCGACGTCGAGAAATGAATTGTTTTAATAGATCTCACTAAAAATTGTTTATATGCGATTTGTATATTTTATTTTTTATTACTATTAAAAAGAAATTTAAATTATTGGAAATCGAAGATTAAAAATCAATTGATAAAAACTTTTTATTTTAATTGTATTGTTCGAAATTAAATAATTTGATTACGAGATTGTGAAATTGTAAAAAAATATTAATTTATAAAAATTACGTATTAAATTACTTGAGATAATTAGTATTAAAACGAATATAAAAAAGAAAAAAAAGAATTCGCGGTAATTATTTACGACAATTGGTTTTATTTTTAGTAGAAATTAGAATATAAAAAAAAAAACTTTAATATGAAAAAAAAAAAAGATTGTAATATTAAAAAATAAAATTGTTTTATTATTTTATATTTTAATTTTAATTCTTTTAAAAATCGCAATTCGCGAATTGTTTGTAATCACTTTCAAATTAAAACAATAAAATTAAAATAAACTTCGAATTTCAAAAAATAATACGAAAAAAATTAAAATAAAAAATTTTAACTAAAAAAAATCGATTAAAAAAGTATTTATTTAAAAAATACATTTTATTAAAACGAATAAACGAGTAAAATTTCAAATAAAAACTAAAATAAAAAAGATTTTACGAAAAAACAATATAAATAAAAACCAATTCTTAAAACGAATCTCATTTAAAAATAATAATTTAAAAACTCGTACTTTTAAATTACTAAACCAATTCTCAATTCAAAAACTAAAATCAACAAATCATTCACATCAAAATTTACTTTCTTCGACAAAAAATACTTTTACTTTAATTACACTATCGATCTCTTTTAAAAAATCTTCTACAAACAACGAAAACAATTTCTTAAAAATACAAAACTTTAAAAAATACATATTCGTATCAAAACTACAAATACTTTTCTTTAAAACCTTTGAAATACTTTAATTCAAAAAAAACAATATTACGACTTTTTTAAAACAATATAACAATATATACGAAAACTATAAAATTACTTCAAAAACCAAAAAAATACAATTTTTACAATATATTAATTTGATTTACAAAAAACAAATCTAATTTATATTAAAATATAATATTAAAAATTATTTGAAAAAAAAGTTTTATAATACTTTAAAAAATTTTTTTTATAAATATAATTAAAAATATTATCGAATAAATATAAAATTTTTATATAAAATTATTAATTAATTTACGAAAAATTTTTTAGTAATAAAAATATACGTAGATTTATTCGATCGAGTATTCAAAAAATTAATCAAATAAAACAAATTAAACAAATAATATTAAAAACGCGAATTTATAAAAAAAATTTTAATATATATTAAAAAACGAATTTTTAAAAAAATCGATTACGAGTCGATAAAAATATTTATTTACAATTATAATAAAATATACGAGAAAGCGATTATTATATATAAATATAAAAAGAAAAAATGGTAATACAATAAAATTAACGATTTAAAATATTATAATACAAAAAATAATTTCAAATACAATTAATAATTTACTATTTTTTGTTTTATTCGAGTTATTTATAAAAAAAATTCAATAAAAAATGTATATAATTATTAAAAAAATTTATATCGAATTTCAATTTTCGATTTTACGTATTATTTAAATTCAAAAAATTCGATAAATATTCGTATTAAAATTTTCAATTTAAATAAACGATCTCGTTAAAAAATTAAAATTTTTTTTTTTTTTTTTCGTATTATTTAACGATTTAAAAATTGTTTTAAATATTAATATTGTAAAAATGTTTTAAAAATTGAATAGTATTATAATTTTTATAAATTAAAATTAAAATTAATTTATTTTTTTACGAAAATATAAACGAGAAAAAAGTTTTAATTGTAAACGAGAAAAATATAATAATATGAGAAAAAACGAATATAGAGTTTTATATGATTTAATATTAATTAGATTTTTGTAAAGTATATCATCGATCGTTCAAAGGAATATAGTAGAGATTAACGCTGTATATAATAATTAGTAAAGCGAGCGATATTATTTCGAGTATTTCGAGCGAATAAAAAATAAAGAAATCGATTTTTTTATTGATTATTTTTTCGTGGATTACTATTTATTTATAGATAAATTAATTAATCGTAAGTATTATTATCGAAAAAACGATTAATAGTATTATAGTTTTTAAAATTGTAATCGATTTTCGCGATTATTTATATTTAAAAACAATTGATATTAGTATGATTAAATTATAAAACAAATAATTAAAAAAATTTTTGATTACAATTTTAATAAATACTTTAAAAATATATAAAAAATCTAAAAATTTGTTTAATTTATTATTTAAAAAAAGAGTAAAATTAGTATTAATAAATTTTTTTTAAAAAGATTGAATTTATTGTTATATATTTTTAATAGTAATAATATTAACGTTTAAAGTTTTAATAAAACGATTATTGATAAGTTTTATAAAGAATTATCGATAAATATAATAATAGTAAATACAATAACGATAAGTAAATCGAAAAATAAAATTTAAAGTATACGAAAAAACTTTCGATGAAAAATAAAAGTAAAAAAAAAGTATTTAAAAATCAAATTGTAATAATAAATTTTATAAAACGTTTAAAACAAAAAACGAAAAAAAATAAATATAAATTAATCGAAAGATAAAATTTTAAAACAATAATTCGACGCTAAAAATAATAATTTTATTGACAAAATTTTATCGCGAAAATTTTTTAAAAATATAGTATCGTTTTTAAAAATTTAAAAAAAAATAAAAATAATTATTAATATTTTAAAAACATTGAATTTTATTATAGTAATTACTAATTAATAATAAAGAAATAATGTTTATTATTTGATTTTAATAAATATTAAAATCGTTATAATAAGAGAAATACTAAAAATCGTTAATTTTATAAAACAATTTTTTTAGAGTTTCTATAAAATGTTTAAAAAAATAAATTAATTTATTTTTGTTATTAGAAATTTTGTAATATTTGAAATTAATTTCGTAAAAATCGATTTTTTGTTATTGATTAAAAAAAAGTATATTGTTATTATTTTTAAATTATATTTCAATTTATTTAAATCAATTGATTTGAATAGAAAATGTAAAATGTTAAATACTGAAATGGAGTATTATATTATTTTTATGTATATAATTCGAGATTTCAATAGTATTATTATAAACATTGAAAATTTTTAATTGTTTATTATTATTGGATAGAATTTCGAATTCGTCGAAGTAGTAATTATAAAAATAAAGATTGAATATGAAATCGAATATAAAATATTTTTTTTTTTTATAGATAATATAAAAAAAATTCTTTTAAAACAATTATTTATTGTTATAATAAAAATACAAATTGAATATAGAAATAATAATTCATAAAATGATATATTTCGAAATTCTAAAAATTTCAATTTTATTTGTATAATTATAATTGTTTTTTCTTTGAAAATTTATTTGCATTAAACTATTAAAAATCGCTATATTTGTATATATTCTCGAGTTGAAAAAATATTAAAAAAAGAATACAATGCGAGAAATTAAGTATTAATATTATTAAAAAACAATATAGTATTAAAATTCGTAAATAGTTTTTATATTTTAATAAATTTTTTTTTATTTTTAATTTTTTATTAAATATTTTTAATATTATTTTATGTAAAACAAATACGATTGAAATAGACATTATTAGTTTAAAGAGAAATACAAATAAAACAATATAAAAAGTGAGATTATTTTTTTCGATTTTTTATAAAACGTTTTTTTCTTTTGATAAAGAGAAAACAAATAAGATTTTGAATAAAAAAGTTTTCGACGAGAAAACGAAAAAATATTTTTTTGTAATAGTATTATTGTTTTTAAATGTAAACGTTAAAAAAGAATATTTGAAAAATAGTATAAAACGTTAATTATTTTATTTTATTGAAAAAGAATAAAATCGAAAGATTTTCGAGTATAGAAATGAAAAAAAAACTCGACTAAAAAAAATAATTTTATCGTTAAATAATTTCAATTTGAGATTATTTAATATAGACGTTAATACGATATATAAATTCAAGTTTAAAAAAGTACAATTTGTCGATTTAATCGATAAAATTGAAAAGATTTTTAAAAAATAAAAAAATTGATTCGAATAATTTAAAGTGTAAAAAATATTTTAAAAATATATTGAAAAGTATATAAAATATTTGTTATTGTAAATTGTTTCGATATTAAAAAAATTACAATTTATTTTTGAGTGATTAATATTTTTGTTTATTGAGAACTAATTATAGAAATTTGAAAAAGAAATATTCGATAAAATAATATTTAATCGTGAGAAAGTAATAGTATTTGATTAAAAATTTTTTTTTAAAATTTATGAAAATGTTAATTTGTTTGTTCGTATTAAAATAATTTAATATACGATGTAATAAAAAAAAAGTTTTTATTGTTTTAAAATTTTGTTTTCAATTGTAATAAAAATGTTTTAAGAATGATTCGATTGTGAAATATTTGAAAAAAACGATAGTTTTTATTAGAATTTATAGTTTTTAGTCGCGAAAAAAATCGTTGAAATTTATCGATTAATTAATACGATTATGAAAATAAATTTGATTATTTTAAAAGACGTTAATATATTTTTTTTTGTAAATAAATTTTCTAAGGAGTTTATTGAATATTTTTGTATTTTTTTAATAAACTTTTTTTTTGAATACGATTAATTTATATTAAACGTTTAAAATAAAAATATAATTATTTTTATAATTTTATTAGAATTTTTACGAATAATAATATTATTTTAAAAAATAATTAATTTTATAATTTATTTCGTTCGAATTATTATAATAATTTTAAAAAACGTGTTTTTTAGAATCGTGATACTATTTTTAAATAATGTAAAAATCAAGGAATTTTATACGGATTATAATAACGAGTTAGTATTTCTAGGGATTTGTTGATTCGTTTTTGAATATATTTAAAATTTGAATAAAACGTTAAATCGAATTGAAAGAATTCAAGTTTATATAGAATTTAAATTACAATTTTGTTAAAATAAAATAATTATTATTGGTTTCGTTTGTAGTTTTGAAAAGTATTTTTTTGAAAGTGTAAAAATTATTAAAATTTTAAAATGGATTAAATATAATAATATTTTTAAAATTAAAAATTTTATTGAAATTTGTATTTATTATAAAATATAGATTTAATATTTTGATATTATTATTGAGTCGTTATATTGATTGATTAAAAAGAACGAATTTTTCGAATAAAAAAAAGAGTAAAAAATTGTTATAATATTTTTATAAAATAAATTTATAATAGTTTTAATGTTTTATAAAATTTATTATGATTTTATTAATAAATAGAGAATGATTATTTTAAATATCGATATTAATTAATAAAAGTATAAAGAGACATTCGATTAATATAATAATAAAAAATGAAAACGAGTAATTCAATACGAATTAAAATTTTAAAATATTATTAAACGAAATTATAATGTAACAAAAAGAGAGTATCAAAAAATTTTAAAGTGTTTTCGCAAGTTACGATTTTGATTATATAGTATTTATTTCATTTTTAAAACGAACGTTAATACGTTCGTCGTTTAATTAAATCGAGTAATAATAGATTTTTTTAGTGTTTTAATTATTCGTTAATTCGTTTAAATACGATTGTTCGATTTCGAAATTAAATATATTAAAAAAAATATTTATATTACTATAAACGAATTATTTAAAAGATCGTAAATAAAAAACGATAATTTAAAAAAAAAAAAAAATATTAATAAATTTATTATAATCGAATTTGATTGTATTAAAATAGTTTTAATTTCGATTAAAGAATGTAAAATTAATCGAAAAATTGAAAGTAGATTATTTGTAATTGAAAATAAGTACATAAAACGAAAATATTTGTTTAAATTATTAAATTAAGTTTAAAAGAATTTTTTCAAACTCAATATTTTTAATTTTCAATTTTCGATATCAATCGTATTTTTCGTATATATTGTATTAATTACTCTTTTTGAAATCAATAAATTATTAAATAATAATAACGATAATAATACTATTTTTTTTTTTAATAATAATTATTTGAATTATTTTTAAAATATTATTTAATATTTAACAATTTTAAAACGATTAAAATAATTTTCGAAAATAGAATTTTATAAATTAATTCGAAAATTCGTTAATTATAATGTTCGAAATAAAATATTATAAAAAAATACTATTAAATTTTATTTATTTTAATTTGTTTTAAACGATTTAAAATAGTATATAATAATTATAATTAAATTATATAATAAGTTTAAATATATTAAAAAAAAAAATTTTATTATTGAGTAATTAGTTAGTATTATTGAAAAAAGTACTATAAAAACATTTAAGATTTTGTAGTAAATTGTAGTGATTATTAGTATAAAAGTAAAAAAAGATACGAGAAAATTTTATATTTTTAGAGAGTAATTTCGTTATTTTATTGTATTGGAATAAATGTAATTAAATTTTTATAATGTAAAATATTCGATAGTTTAATTGTAATATGAAATGATTTTTTTAATTGGATTAAAATTAAATTAATAAAAAATCCGATTTTTAAAAAAATTGTTAAATTTATTTATAATAATATCATTTGTAAATACGGCGTTTTTAGTTATATAAAATTGAACAAAGAATTCGAATTCAAAGAAGTTATTATTAAAGAATTGAACAAATTTGAAATTAAACGAATTATTATTTTCGTATATAATTCGAAAGTAAATAGAATAATTGAGTAAAAATATTAATTTATTATTATTATATTAATTATTTTGATAAAAAAAATAAAAAAAATTAATTAAAATATTTATCAATTGTCCTTTTTGCGAATCGAACGATTATTTATAAATTAATTAAATATATATTATTTTATATAATTTATAGTAAAAAAATTGTTTTATTTATTGAAATTCGATTTTCTACTTGAAAAATTTTCGATTAAAATAAAATATATAATCGAGTAAAGTTTTTTGAATTAAGAATCAAGTAAATTGAAATATAAAACGAAAATATAGAAAAATCGAAATTAAAAAAAAAGTACAATTGTAAATAAAATCAAATATATTTCGACGTTTATTATTAAATATAAAAAAAATTAATTCGAAAAAAGAATTTCGTTTTAATATATGATATTAAATTTATTAATTAGAATATATTTAAAAATATTAAATTATTATACAAATAATTGGATTTATATTGAGTTTATTAAGTAAATTAATTGAAAAAGAATTATTTATTCGAAAAAATAAATAAAATAGTAATTCGAAAATTATATATTAAAAATCGTTTGAAGAAATTTATTAAAAAAGATGAATATTGAAATTTTTTAAATAATGATAAAAATGAAAATATTGTTAAGTTTGTTAATTTCAACGATAATAAGAATGCAAATGTAAAAAAGAAGACGATTAAAAAATTTCGTAATAAATAAAGTATTCAAAAAATTGAAAAAGAAATTGAAATTGTAATTCGTGTTTTTAAATTTAATAAAATCGAAAGAGATAAATATATATAATTCTTTGAAAATTAAATAAATGAAAAAAATTTATTAAATTTTGAAATAATAATTATTTTTTAATCGAAAAAAAACTATTTTTTCTTTTTCTATTTATAATAATTCCATTTTTTTATCAATTTTCTTTAAAATATTTCTATTTATTTTGATAAATTTTATTTACGTTTTGAAAGTTTTATTTTTTTTTTATTGTAATCGGAACAATTTTATTATATGAGAAAATGAAATTGTATTATTTTTTTTTTTTTTAGAAAATTTTAAAAAATTTTAATTTTTAGAATTTATAAAAAATATTTTTAAATGTATTTCGATTATATTTGATTATATTTAAATTATACAAATGTTTGTTAATATAATATTTATTATAATTTATAAAAAAACTTTTTTCAATTTTTTTTTTTTTTTTTTTTAATTTTATATCAATTTAAAGATTATAATTTCTTTTTAATATTATTCATTTCTTTTCTCATTTTTTTAAAGTTTTAATTTGTATTATTTTATATACAAATAATTTTATCAATTGAATATATTTTATTTATTTGAATACTTTATAACGATTTTCTTTAAAAATTTATATATATTTCTTTTATAAAAACGATTTATAAATATTTATTTTTTTTATTTTTTTCTTTTTAAAATTTATTTAATATATTTTATAAAAAATTAATATAAAACTATTTATTTAAAATTTTTAAAATTTTTTATTTAAAATTAATACTATAATATTTCAATTATATATATCAATATATTCTAAGAATTTTTTCTATAAAAACAAACAAATCTTACAACTTTCAATTATTTAAAACGTAAAAATATTTGTTTACTTTTTTTATATAATTTTTTTACAAATATAAAAACTTATAACTTTTTTCAATCTTATTAATAAATTTTTTTTTTTCAAATTTACACGTTTTTTATTTTCAAAATTCAATCAATTTATTATATTATTTTTTTATACGCAAATTTTACAATTTTAATTTTTATTTTTAAAATTTTTATAATATTATTATTATATTTTAAAGAAATATTTTATTAAATTTCAAAAATACAAATTTTATATACAAAAAACGAAACGAAAATAATTATAATATATTTATATAAATTGTATAATGCAATTTCAATAATTTATAAAAAATTATTAATAAATTACTATTTAAAAAAAAAGTAATTGCAATTAATAATATTAATAATAAATTTATAAAAATTAAAAACGTAATAAAAAAAGTTTTAATTGAATAAAAAAAAAAAATTAAAAATAATATTATTTTAAAATTTTTTAAAAAAATCCTAGAATAATATATAATTTTAAATAAAAACTTTTTTTTAAAAATAAACAAAGTTAAAAAATCGCGTATTGCGTTTTAATAAATTCGATTTAATTTAATTAAAACTTTTAATAGTATATTTGAGTATTATAATTAAAAAACTTTTTTTCGAGTTTAAATATTTCAATAATTTATTAAAAGTTTTATTAA
>MU119586.1:0-41871 GCA_014904845.1 Acephala macrosclerotiorum | reverse complement strand
GGCACAAAAACGTGACATTGATTTCACGTGTTATTACGTAACCTCAAGGTAAACCATTTTTCCCTAGCAGGAAAACCTTTAACTATCGTCAAAGGTATTGGAGCACACATACGAGCTCGATCTGGAGCATTGCTGCCTGGCTGCGCCTCTTTCAGCTGTAGGGAACGAGCCCGATGGCAATGGTCTTTGACTTCAAGGCATTTCCCAGGGCATACCAGTGTTTCGCAAGGCCGCTCCCAGACCTCCGAAAGTCGCAATTTTCACTTTAAAGTTGTTATATTATAGACTAATTTTCCTTATTTTGAAAGCTCTAACACTTTGTTTATTAGTAAAAAGCCTGATTTCTGCCGACGGATTCGTAAGGCAACCCCTACTGTGAGGCGAAGCATTCCGCCCAGGAATTTTGGCAACTCGGCGTGCTCATCCCACTGCTTACGTGGAAACAAATGATCGGAACCACATCCACATCCCCTACATCACATTCCGTTATCAGGCTCTGCTCAAGGTGGGTCTCTCCCATTATGGCTTCTCCTCCCATTCGTCTCCGCTCTAGAACTTATTCCGTTCGATAGACTTAAAATACCATACCCGCCAAATCATTGCAAGCCTCGCCATCGAAGGTATCCTGCACCAGGCACCCTGCACAACACCTAGGAAATGGCTAATACCACTGATTGGGACGATTTCTCTGACTGGCCGCGGCGCCTGCTTCATGTCGAAACGATGACCTCGTACCCGTGGCAACCAGGTAACAAATACGGAGACCAAGCCAGTCCAAGATATAATGCAATCTCTTATACATGGGGTCGATGGAAGCTCCGAGACGGAGATCATCCAAGCGTCGAAGCTCTTCATGTGGCAGGCGTCAGATGGCCCATACCCCGAATCAACCCTGACCACTTCACCGTTGACGAATTCATTTCAACAATCAGGATCGCTACGGTTGGAAACGCAGCCGGGGATGATTCTCCAGTTGATTTCATTTGGCTTGACATTGCATGTATCGATCAGACACCGAACTCGAAAGAAAATGCTTCCGAAGTTGGTCGGCAGGCGAAGATCTTTACTGGCGCAACTAACGTGTTCGCTTGGTTTCGTCTTTCCGATCCGCCTTCGATTTTATAGCTTGGCATAATCAGAGCATGGTGACCTTTGTTGCGATGAGGGCGCCTGGTTTCAAACCATTCCATGAAGCAAAATCTAAAGAGAACTTGGTGGAAAATATGTTGAACAATACATTCCGGCTTTTGCAAGAACCGTGGTGTACTTCACTATGGACCCTTCAAGAAGCCTTCCTACGCCCCGACACCATGCTGCTCTTCCGAGAGCACAAAACCCTCCCGTCAGTGTTACCAAATTTGGATAGTGCGTTTCTGTGGATGAACCATTTAATGAGCGATGCACAAATGTCTGGTCTTAAGGAGGGCGATCTGATGTATAAGCTGGGGGATATGGTCTCCAAGTTAGGTTTCTTGCCTGCAGGCCATATTTTACGTGCGGAACGCGAGGCCAATAGCGATGAGACGGACACTTCTACCTATCTCAGCGGCCCATCTGAAAATCCGTTTCATCTTCTCAGGTGTTGTAAAGCGAGAACGACTTCGTACGAAGAAGATCGCGTTTATGCTATTATGCAAGCCTTTGATTTTCGTCTCGGAAAATCTGCTCCGAATGCCAACCGAACAGACTTTACATTTGACGAACTAAAGGTACAGCTGGACGACGCTCTAATAAATAAATATCCAGTTGCAAGCCAGCTGATAATTCAACCTCAGCACTGTCAGCCTGTTGATGGCTGGATCATTCATCCTGATGGCGTTGTCTCCACAGCTGGCGAGGCATTCTGGAACAACGTTAGGGACAACATGAAGGTAAAGAATCATGCGATCCTCGGCTCAAGGCTACACAATGGGCAGCGTTGGGGTTCTTTCCGAGGACCAATTGCGTCATTTGCAGATGTAAGTAGATACTACGGACCTCTGATGCCCAAACTCGACCAGCGGTGGCGGCCAGAGAACTTACCAGATGCTGGCGACCACCTTGCAAGATTCCGCCTTGCTCGACAACAGGCACCACGAGCCGACTTTTTCAATGTCCAACCTGAGGTATATCAGAACTTCAGAGCGGAAATGTTGCGACGCGAGGAAGATACTGTTAATTGGGACAACTGGGTGAAGACGACTTTCCCTAATTTGATGGTCTTATTGCTCGGCACTGGTTTGATGACAGCACACGAGAATATCTTCTTCCAAGCGTATGCAGTCTGTTTGAATCCAATCCACGTGCATTGCGAAGACATGTATTATGAGCGGATAGGAACTGTAGTATTTAAGCCTAAGGGACTTATTTCAAGTACTCGGGATGGTTCGGGTACCATGGAGAATGCCGCTTGGCACCTTGATGATACAGTTACGGACTACTTCTATTTAGCGAGAGCCTTTTTTACACCAAAACTCACCCGTAATACTTTCGTAAATATCCACATTTGAAGTGATATATAGTACGGGCACCTAAATGCAATTATTAATTAAAGGATTTCTTTTAATTCTATTAATTACGATAATTCTGTAAATGCATTATTTATAAAATTGCGACGGTCTAAATTATTTCGTGACTCGAGAACTCAAAATTTACACTAAAAATCGCTTAATTTGTAAGGTAATTGTACCTCGTTATAATCGCAAGTTAATAATTATTTACGCATTTAATTTCAATTTTTTTGCAATTATAGAAAAGATTTAATTGATACGAATTAATATAAGTTTAAAGTATTTAAGAATTATAAATATTGTAAGCGTCGCAATATTTAATATAAAAGAGAGTCTTTTGACGATTTTTGGTGGGGTTTTGAAGTTCGCTAAATAGTAGTAGTCTAGTACTGTAGTAACAAAATTTGGGTATTTGATGACAAAGGCCTGTTTGGTTGATTAAAAACTAGTAGAGCCAGTTTAATGATCTATTATTAGTATATAAAAATCCAAGCCTAACCATATCAAATATGATTCACTGTGTGACGCACTAGCGAAGTGAGGTTATAGTATTTAATTAAAGAAATACCAGGGCTATATAAGAAAGACGATTGACTAGTTTATTGTTTAAACAACTACCCAGTTTACCACCTTAGACTTTGGAATATTATGTGATGTAGTAGCATTCTTCCAATAACTTCCAATCTTCACTAGAACTCCTGGTACAATCTCCTTCAAGACTATCCCTAAAGATCCTACAGACGAAATATATATACCGATAGCATAGTTAGGAAGAGATGGCCGATAAGCTCTCAACCAGCTATGGAGATCCACATCTTCCTGAGGCATGACAATTCTGTCATTGCTAGCACCGATGACAGGACCAAATATAAACGACGACACTACGTCAGCTGGCGCAACTTCTCTCGACGATGAAACTGTCACTGCCTCCTTAATTTGAACGCATCCCGTTGGATCAACAGTCCATGTGTTCGCGGAATCGTCTGATGGCATATTGGGGTCCGATTTTATGTCGTGGAAAAACTTTGGCAAACCTGGGCCGAATGGCAGCATAGACCCTAGGGCGTGGACTTCTCCAAGGAAACTAAACTGTTCAAGACTTTTGACAAAGTATGACTCTATAGACTCTGAACTGAAGAAGGTGGCCGGCCCTATTTTGGCCCTTATTTCATTGACTTCGTCAATGGGATACAAATTTAAGACCAGATCATCCTCGGCCGAATCTTCTGAAGAAGTTGAAAACCATTCAGTGGCATCAAGAACCGCCATTATAGCCTCTGCGCGACGCTCCAAGCACTGACGTTGGTTGCCTAGGATTAATATTGTAGCCCGGGACATTGTGAGCAGGCTTGAGAGGCCGGCATATTCCAGTAAATGGATGAGTTCAGTCACAGCTCTGGGTTTTCGTGGATCTGGATACTTGCTTCGCTTTCCATCGGCTTTAGAATTGACTTGGTATAGAGCAACCAGCTCATCAAATGCTACAGCAACGTTTTGTCGTACCGTGAGGAACTCCCAGGTTGCATTGCAAATTAGCATGTCGGGACGTAGGCAGATCTCTTGGAGAGTCCACAGTGATGTGAACCAGGGATTCAGGCTTGCTCTATCATTACCGGCTTCCTGCTCCGTACGTGGATGGAAGAGCTCAATTGTAGATATCGAAGCGCCGTCCTCTTGCAGCATGGTATTCTCAGGTTCTGTAGCTAGAAACCCATTATCACGGTTGAAAACCAAGCACATCCACTCTGCCACATCATTCAACCACATTATGGTAGAAGTGGCCTCTCTGAAGATTGTGGCCTGTCGAGATATTTCTATCTTTGCCCGTTCAGAATGATCCTGGGGTATGCAAAGGAGATCCAACCATATATATCGATGTGGAAGCGGAACAAGTTGTAGAATATTAGCCAAGTCTGCGACGTTGAATCGTCTATTTTGCGGAATCTGCCAAGGTACCAGAGAGAGAAATTGGAGGGCCATCCGTTTTCCAGCGTCCCCAAGTGTGACTAATCGCGATATAATTGGGTCGATCTTTCAACTCTTGTACTGGGATAGTCTTTTCTTCCAGTCTATCCCATAGGAAATATGGCAGCCCACGTGCGTCAAGTCCTCCCTTAAGCCATGCACAAGGCTCTAGACTCGCTCCTGTACCAATACTTTCACGTATCCATGAGGATCGTAGTTGGTAATGCCCCGTAGGCAATGAAACCGCACCTAAAGAAGGTCCATCCCATCGATGGCCATTTCCAAGATGCGGTCCAAAACATTGGCGAGCAAGTCTGCTGCACGCCATATAGATTGCTGCCTCTCGCCGAACGTCGTGAAGGGTCGTTAAAAATAATCCGACGCCGTCTTCATCATCGGTATGGCAAAAGAACTCCCACATGAATAGATTGAAAATACTTGATCGGAACGCTCATGGGGTATCCATCGAGGGCAGCCGATAATCGCGATCCCCGACATTCGGAGCATCTTCCGGTTCCCCCTCGTCTGCGATTTTTTGGAAGTAATCCAAAATGTCCCCAAGCAGTTGTTAGTCAGCTAGGCGACCCTGCCATATTTCAAGCAGAATTCTGTGCGAGTTAAACTGAGAAATCGACAAGGTCGAGCTGAATTCAGCCGTGCTGGGACTCTGGGCCAGCTGCAGCCATCTTTGCCAATTGAAAACTGCTCTGGACTGCAAAGGGAGGGTTCGAGGACGGTTCCCCGAAAGAAATGAATCCACTTCATCCGCGAGGGGGCCTTTGCGCCAGTTTTGTTCTGTCATCGTATGCTCTTCAGATAGCGGATAAACGTGGCTTTGAAGATATGAGACGTGCTGCCACTGATGAGAAGAACATGCAATCGTGCCAAAGAGACAAAAGTAATGTGCGATGAGGAAAGAGGAATCAGGTCTCACCGGATTGGTTTCCGCACCAAGTTTCTGCACGGGGCTATTTCCGCTATCCGGAGGTTGCTGACATGAGGCTAAATTTCAACCACTCAAACTCGAATTGCGTTGCAACAATAACAAGAACTGAGAAAAAAGAAGTCGATTTTATGATCTACCACCAATTTAATATAGCCTGTGAGCGTTCTGAGGTTTCTGAATACTTTGAAAATATCCCACTGTTTTGGTGTTCCCAGCTGGAGTTGATAATTTTGAGTCGTTGGCCCGTGCCCGAGACTTCAAGCATGCTGAGTAAGCAGTCAACTCAACATTCTTGGTGCCTGAGCAACCACTACAGAGACGTACCCTTTTCTACTACGAAGTAGCTCAATGCATATGCACTCGGGAAAACAGAGGTCCTCGTGCTCCGATTGGTTCAAATTGAGGGTACGTAACACGCACCCCTTATTAAGCAGCACCCCTAGTCGCACGCACCCAGTTTTATTGATTAAATATGCTAACTCAGGGTACGTACCAATTTCGATTATATTATTCCACGTGATTAAATTTTTTTATAAATAATAAATTATTATATATTACGAAAGTTATGATAATATATAAATATAAATAAAAATAATAATCTATCGAATAAAGAGCTCGATTATATATAAACAATGAAGGTCACGTGCTATACACGTGCTATATGTGTGGAGTTTCTCGTAATATTATATTTAAATTTAATAATAATAATAATAATAATAATAATAATAATAATAATAATAATAATAATAATATATATATATATATTTATATTTATTTATTATTTATAATTATTTATTTTATTATTTTAATTTTTTTTTTTTTTGAAAAATAATTATCACGTGTTTTATGTAAGCTAATCGGAGATACGTACCTTAGTCAGCAGCCAAGACACGCATCCTGAGTCAGCATAGCACTAACGTAGGAGTGCGTATTACGTACCCTCTTTTGAGCCAATCAGAGGGTGAGGATTCGAGTTTAGCGAGTGCATATGCACTGAGCTAGTAGAAAAGGGTACGTCCCTGTAGTGGTTGCTTGGTGCCTGTATCTCCTCAGCTTATCTATTCCATCGCGAATATCTTCAAAATTGACCTTCCAACAGCTCCGAATACGTCGATTCGTTCATGCCGTTTATGCGCAAATCTGTGATGTTAACAGATTTGACAAATTCACAGCTAACAACACTTAGCTTTCCTCCTTTCAACACAAGTATCTACTCAGCAGCGATTACCGCCTCTGTCACCAAAAGCAAGCTGAGTTGCTGAACCAACTTAGCAACGACGCCGACATATGACAATTCTTGGCGAACATATCTGCTTGGAGATTTCATAGAGGGTGTTCGAGGCCCTCCTAAGAATGAAAAGGGGTGGGCAAGAGCGCTGGAAAATTGGAATCGACTGCGACCCTACCTTGAAGATGCTGGCGCGCTCTCTCGTGCTCAGGAAATCTCGCTTCGCATTCTATATGAATGGTGGGAAGCTTCTACACAAGCTCCGGCCTTGTCTCAGGCTGCTATCATCTGCATACAGGAATCAGCGAGTCTTTCAGGTGCTGATGGCGATTATCTCGATATCAAGCGCGACAATTGTTTGCTCAACAAGTCAACGTACCATGATTGTATGTTTCTATTATTTCAACTGGAGTTCGTCCACGAGTCCCGAATACTGCAGAAAAATAACACGGAAGAATTTCTTGGACTTCTCCATGCCCAAAGGGAAAAGTGTGCGCAATATGCTTCCAGGCAACGGGTTTCAAACACCTTTCTTGACGATACCAGCAAGCAACCACTCTCTCAAGAAGCTAGTCCCAGCAGTAGCACCCTTCTAGCTAGGTTAGAGAATTGCATTGCTGCTACAATTGAGCCATGTCCTTGGCTAAAAGTGCGGGAAACGACAGAAAGGTCTCCGTTTTATTTGTGGGATGTCGGGCAACAACGCACCGTTCAAGTGGATCTACTCTCTGCAACACCCAAATACATATGTATTACTCATACATGGGGTGGGTGGATTGATGGAAAAATTGGCCCGGCAAAAATATGTGGAGTACCATGGGATGTTCCTCGCAATACTCGCTTCTCAGTCACCGAGTTGCCCAAGATGCTATCTAGCGCATTCGTGTCTGGTTATATATGGCTAGACCTTTTTTGCATACCCCAGGATCGATCCGTCCTAGCCCTTACCGAAATTTCTCGGCAAGCCATGATTTTCAGTCAGGCGAATTCAGTCATTGCGTGGCTCAATGATAATGGAACAGGCTGGAGTTGTCTGCAACAATCAGCAAAGTGGCTCAGTCTATTTTATGTCGTAAGATCCATTAACGAAGAGTATATTGGCTTATAAAATGCCATCCTAGCTGAGCGCGAAGATGCTGTAGACGACTTCATGGAGTTAATGGTTGAAGTTTCTAACGAACCGGATGCGGAGGATGAATTCAGCCCACTCGGTTGGTTCACGTCCCTTTGGACGTCACAAGAGGCCTGCTTAAGACCAGACCTGGCAATCTGTGATAAATACTGGAACTTGCTGGCGACAGAAAACGGCACCGTTATTACGCTGGATTGTTTGGTAGCGCTTGCCAATTTCTTTACTAGAAAAACCTACAAAGCGTCGGTTCTCAGAGGATTGGTAAGTAGACGGCTAGCTTTTAGTCAAGAAAATTGGTTGTTGACGTCTGGGCGTAGGAGGAAGCCTCGATTGACCCGGAAGATTCAATTGAAGACGATTTGCCACTAGGTGTGCATGATTTAATCACCTTGCTTGGACAAATATTCCTCGATGAGATTATCTGGCTCTCGCCTTCTGCTGTGCTGACTTTCGGCCAATTTCGTGAATGCACCAGTCGACGAAGCGAGGCTATCATGTCCGTAATTGGAGCCACCGAATGGTTCACCAACCAAATATTAGAACATGGAACGGTTTCAATCGAAGAGAATCTGGTCTTAGGCCTCTACCCTGCAACATTCTTGAACGAGGTAGCTCAAAAGATTGGCCCATCGTTCTTTTCCGCCATGCATACAAATTTGGGTTACCTTGCAGGAGCAGTGAATATTACGCAGGGTGAATGGGTCTTGGAGCAAAACCCCAAGGCTTTAGGTTCCGTAATGCCATTTACTTCATCGTCTACAAATACGGTGCCACCCCAGAAGTATGAGTTATCCATTTTCAATCACCCTTCAGCTAAGGAGTGGGCGATCCAAAACGACGGGAGTATAGTAATTCGGCACGCCGGATTCCTGACGTTTGGAGATGATGAGAAGGTGGAAAAAGACAACGACGACATGCTCATTGCGCCGGATATGGGTGATGTCGATATTGGCAGTATAGAAGAGATTGAGATTGAAACTCTAGAGTCGCAGGATCTTGAGACATGGCTGAAGGAATTCTCTTGTCCAAAGTCCAGTCCAAACTTTGCTGTTTGCCTAAATCAGCAGATCTACCTGAACCAGGACATCCCTGGTCCTCAAACTGGCCTTCTGTTAAAGTAAATTGCAAAACAGGACGAAACGATTATAATGGTAAAGATTGGGCTATTCTTCACGAGATCCTCGCGTGCGTGGGATATTTCGACAAAATCAGTCAATTGGCTTGTTCTTTAAATATTATTTTCTTTTGGCGTTGCTTCTTCCAGCTGGGAAATTGGAAAAGAATATGGATCATTTGCAAGATGCATATTAATGAGACGTTGTGGCAGTGGTAGGATAGAATTCTTGCTGCTATGGTAGAAACATGAATCTGGTATATGGTGGTACCGAACTATCGAAAATCTGCTGCTGCTTATACTATTGCCTCTCCCCTCTGGTCTAAGCCTCTTGCAATATCTTGAGAAACTCAAACAAATCAAAATCTAAAGGGCTACTTATGGTGGCTCTTTTTAGATCCTGGAGTGCTTTTCTGGATGTCGGATTGTTTCAGTTTTACTACTCCACCATTAGAGGAGAATCTTGGCCGAGATGACTTGCGCCTACTGTCAAGTGGTGACATCAAGAATACTCGACACCACTTTATACCAAAAGTCACTGAACCACTCCTAGGATCGGCGATCCCGAGCCTTCAATACATTCTTGCAGAAGCTGCAAAGCGCATGGAAGTATATATTAGATAGCTAATACTCCGGGGCTACATGACCAGCCAATCCACCGTCTGACTTTCTGGCATTACATAGTCCGGACGTTCCATCTGCCAGTAACTCCCAACTTTGAGAAGTATTCCTGGCTCCATCTGTCTGAGAAGAATGCCACGACTTGCTAAGTGGGAATGGAGGAGGCAGACCGCGAAGTTGGGTGAATCAGATTTATATGAATGGACCCAGGCATGGAGGTCTCCTTCATGTATTACCAACAAGTTTTCGTCATTTTCAGGGGAAGGTGCGATAATGATGCAGTGGAGCGGTGTCGTCGCCTGGTTCTCACACGATGAGGAGACTATTCCCGCCTGGGAGATACGGACGCAGCCCGATTCTTCGACTTGCCAAGATTCCAGCGCTGGATGTTCCGTCATGTGGGGATTTGACTCTATGTCGAATGTGATAGCGTGTGCACCAGGACCAAACGGAAGAAGTGAGCCCAGCTCTTCGAATTTCCGATCTTTAGTCCGCTTTTCACTGCAGAACTTCTTAAGCACGTAGTGAAACTCCCACCCAACAGGTGTTGATGAAAAAAAGGCAGCAGACCCAACTCGCTTCCTGACCTCTTCCACAAAAGGGAGAGGATAGAGTTCAATCACCAGATTCTCTTCTCGTTGCTCCTTAGAGGTTCCTTCGAACCATTTAGTAACCCCAATAGCTGACATGATGGCTTCTGCACGCCGTTCGAGACAGTGTCTTTCATTGCCCATAGTGATAATTGACAGTTGTGAAAGCTGAAGGAGATTCTCCATTCCAGTCATGGAAATTAATTGTCTCAGCGCTTGAACGCCGTCAGGTCCTGGGGCAGTAGGATATTGCTTGGTATTAACCGAACAAAGTGCGACAATGCCATTTAGAGCCACTGGTACACCTTCTGAGTCCTCAAGTATTTGCCAGTCTGCGGTGGAGAGCAGCATGTCCGGTCGCAGGCAGGTTTCTTGCAGAGTCCACAAAGATGTAAACCACGCATTGGGCTTCCGCTGGATGGAATGTACCTTCTTCTTGTCTTCAGATTCGAAAAGAAGCTCAGGAATCGGGCCGGCATCCTCAGAGGCAGTATTCAGGGCAGAGGTTAGGATATCAGTGTCAACCATTCTTGACGGCGAATTTGCGAGGAATTTGAGGCTCAGATATCGTACTATCGCGCGGAGGGCAGACCAGTCGTGTACATCATGGAGCCAAGCTATAGCTTGGATCGCGTTCCGAAATATTGTAGCCTGACGTCCAATCTCCGTCTGCTGTATACTAACAAGCTCGTCAGAGAGGCCCTTCTGTGGGATTGTAAGAAGATCTAGCCAGATGTAGTCAAATGGCAGAGTTTGTAAGATTTCTGGTAGGTCTTCAACACGGAATCTCTCGTTCTGAGGAATCTCCCATGGCACATTGTCTAACTGAACCGGCGGGTCGTGTTCTCTCATCCATCGCCCCCAGGTATGGCTAATTGCCACATAATCGGGGATCGTACCTGCTGTAATGGCTATGTCCCTCACTTTCCGTGTTTTTTTTTCTCTGACGTCCCAGAGATAGTATGGTAAGCTACGACGTTCCAACCCACCCGACTCTAACCAGAAGCAGGGATCCACCGATGCGCCATAAGGAGTCAGACAGCCCGTCTGGCGTTTAGCAGTGCATCTGTGCTGGATGAATGAGGTATGAGTTCGGTAGTAGCTTGTTGCTAGCCTCTGACAGGAAGCGTATATCGCAGCATCTTTCCTAGCCTGGAGCAGGATGGCGAAATAGAGCTCTCTGGGCGTTCCTTCGCCGGGATACGAAAATTCGGAGTAGAGGAGCTTTGCTAGATGATAGTGATACGCGTGGGGATGAGATGGACGAGATGCATAGCCTGACTGTTGATTGGCGTTGAAAGCATGCTCGGCCTCGCGCGCATCCGAGTCAAATTCAGCGTCGTCACATCGGCCTGTCAACCATTCTTGCAGAAGCTGGTGAGAGCTGAGCTGACCACCCGATAGAGAAAGCAAGAACTTTGTCTGCTGAGTGGAGTCGCGAAGGATGTCAAGCCATTGTTTGCGATTGAGTGAAGCACGTGTTTCATGAGCGTCTTGTGACTGTGTTGGTAACCCGTTGAGTAGTTCGACTTGCTCACCAAGGCTCCTCAAACGAGAGCTATGGTCCATTATTTCAATGGCTTGCTTGATAACCCCCGTTTGGAGCGTTGTGATCGACAGAAGGCTTTTAATTAAGGCTTCCTTCTTGGCCTTATGCGTCTCGTAGCTCGTCAGAGCAAGAAAAGTAATCCTGCTGCCGCGAGGCAACAAGGCAAAAAGTAGTTCCAGTTAGTAAGCGAGCAACATCAACCGTGGCAAATTTTGCCACAAAACTTCAGAATTGGGTTTAGCACGCGGGATTTGCAGGGGGCGCGAGACTTGTGGAGCGCGATATGCTTATATGAGAAGTTAAAGACGGAGAGAGCTCTGGTTGAGGGAAAAAGGAGGAGAGCTTATAACGCAGGCGAAATGAGCAGCGCAATGGAACATTTAGTGCTGTGATGATAAACAACAGTAAGTGCGGGTAGGTCTCCGCAACGAATCATGAATCAACAAGAAATTGATTCAGTATTCAATTCAAAGTAGAATTCGTGATTCATGATTCGTATTCATATAGAAAAGCTTGATTCCTGAATAAATTCATGAATCTCATGAATATATTCATAAAAAAATCTAAAAATAATTAATAGTAGGAAAACGTCGAAAAACGACAAGAGAGAAAGTAAGTCAAAAATCTAAATTTAGAAGAAAAAAATCCCTCAAATTTTGAAAGATTTTTAGGACGAAAACCCTTGAAATCAACGACTTTATATACTGAAATTTATTATTAGAAAATTATGAATTATTTATGAATTATACCCCTAGATTTATAATTCGATCCATTTCTAATTCTTTGATTTATATTCATATTCATGAGGACTAGATTCATAGGTTATTCATGAATCCAATTTTGAATTAGCCTATTCATGATTCGTTGCGGAGACCTAAGTGCGGGGCGACGACGAGCTTCCACCCGTACGCGGTGTCCCCTACGAACCTTCAGCACTGTCTAGAGAGCCAATAGAAGCTCCGGCGGCTATCGAATCATCGATTTCCTTTGCGTTGACCCGTCCCCTTTCAACGCGTCCCGCGACGGTCGGTCGGAGTACGTCTGCTCCAAGACCACGAGCCACGTACAGTTATATATCGAATCGACAATTACGTACACAAGTAGAGGAGGGGACCTAGGACACCTATATCAAGATCTGTGCAGGATGGTACGGCTCGTGGGCGCTCAGGATACAGTTTCCAATTGTCGCCCTCCTCTTACCTATTCTATGTCTAGAGAGACATCACCTATCCGGGGTTTTTATATAGGAACGCTATACGGAGCGGGCGTGTCGAATATAGTTCTACTATGATATTTCCCTCGGGACTAGAATACATAATAATTTTGTACGGATATGCGTGGGTTTAAGCTAGAATCAGGGGTTGAATTGGAATAATGATCGTCTTCCCTTGAAGATGGCAAGCCTTGGACGGTCTAGGTGGACGGAGCGTGGTTTTGTTTAAATGTCCTATATAGCTAGAATATGACTGCGTCTTGACAATAAACTTAATTACAAACAATAGTAAGTGCTTGGCTCTACAAAACGGTCCAATCGACTTCTGATGTAGCCGGTAGCTCCAAATCTCCATCAAAAGCAACCCAAAAATTGCCCATCTTGGACAACACATTGGCACCAGAAATCCTGGCTATTATCCCTGAGAACTGGCTGCCGCGATTCAGGTGAAACAGGGTGAATTGAATTACAACAAAATAAACCTCATAAGGCTGTCTTCTAACCCATTTGTGCAAGTCTATCCATCCAGAAGTGTTCACCCATCGAGGAAGATTCTGTGTTACTTCTTCGACGCCGGCCTGTCCGATGCCCAGACCCTGAAGGATTGTTGGCATAACCTCCGTCTGCGTTGAATGAGCTATCATTGGTGACGAAATGAGGCATACTTGAAGTATGCTCACCGCACCAGAACCTATGACTTTCCAGGACTTGACTGAGTCGTGACATCTTGGGAGGTCGATCTCAACAAAAGGGTTTTGAGCAAAGTACGATTTTCCGATACTGAAGGGCAACATCGTGCCGATGCTTGACCGCGCATAGATATCCCCTTCAGTTTCTCTCCCGATGTTATAATTGATCACTGAGTTGAAAAATTCGTCTGGAATATTCGCGCGTATCTCATTAACAAACGTTAATGGATATTTTCCCAAGACAAGGGCATCAGTCTGTTCTTGGTAAGGGATGTTCGAACCATCTTGTTCCGAGATTGCATTTTCGTACCATTGAGTCGCTCCCAAGACGGACATAATAGCCTCCGCACGTCTCTCGGAGCATTCCCTTCGATCGCCTAAAGTCAATATTCCTGCTCGTGATAGAATTGGCAACTTGTCAAGCCCAGTAAGATAGCGGAAAGAAATGAGTTCCATCAAGGCAAGGTGCTCAGAGACCCGGGTTTTCTCATTTGACTTGTATAACGGGCCGAGGTGTTCCAGCAGAGATGTTCTCTTGAAGCATTCATTTTGGATAGTAATCAGACCACTAAATGGTAAAGGAGATACACCATCACAAGTTAGGTATGACCAGTCCCGAGAGCAGAGCCACATGTCAGGTCGTAAGGCGACCTCCTGCAAAGTCCACAAAGAAGTGAACCATGCATTCGGTGTAACGTTATCCAGATCCAGTGGATCGTCTCGGCTTTCAAGAAGGCCACTTTGCTGCCCGTCGACGTTTTCCCAGGCAGCTTTCATAATTGTTTGACGATTTTGATCATCTGTGCCTCCTTCAGAAAACTCTAGCAATTGAAGTACATGCCAGCGTATCAAAGAGCCGAGCGTTTGGAAATCCACCACATCGTTCAGCCATGCCACAGAAGTCTCCGCGTTCTTGAAAATGATGGCCTGTCGTGCTATCTCTCGAATCGCAATCGAAGATCGATCTTGGGGAATGCATACAAGATCAAACCAAACGAATGAGGTCTTTGTGGGAACCCTGGCCAATATTTTTGGGAGATCTTCAATGTCAAATCTTGAATTCTGAGGTATGGTCCATGGTACGCCGACAAGGTGGAGCGGCCCCTCCTTCTTCTTAATCCAGCGGCCCCAAGTGTGACTGACAGCTGTGTAGGCCGGAAAATATCCCAGTGAAGCAGTCTCAATTGTCCTTTGACCGATCACATCCCACAAATAGTACGGAAGGTTCCCATCTTCACTTTGCTCACTTTCAAGCCACTGACAAGTTTCAATCTCTGGTCCACGTTGAATGCCTAAGTCGAAACAGCTCCTGAACAGAGACATTGAATCGGCTTCATCGGCTGGATGTAATCTTGTTGGGCTCGATTTTGAAACACCCGGGCTCGAATTAGCATCAAAATGATTCTTAGAATGGCCCTCATGAGATGAAGTTGAATAGCAAGACCAAGCGGCAAGTTGACAAAATGATTTCAGGGCAGCTTGAAGTCTGGACCTCTCAATGTTGCCGCAAGCTTCTACAGATCTCTCGAAGGTATGTGCCGATGCGTACGAAGTGAATTCCCATTCCCAGTGTTGGCGCATTACATCGTTGTAAGAATCTCCGGCTCCGTCGTGAGACCTCAACTCTTTCACATCTCCTACAGGCCAATGCCTCACTTGAAGGTGATTTATAGCCACCCTCCAGACTTGAGGCAGCTCAGGATTTCCTTCTTCAAAAATTGAAAGGTCTTCACAGCTTGAGACGATGTCCAAAACAGTGGCAAGGCTTGCCGCTGGATACTGATATGCTGCTGTCCACCATTGCCAGAGAAGGCGGTATGACTTCTGCTGAGCGGGAGATAACACCTTGCTAACAGCATACGCCGAACCGGAGTTGTCGAGTACCAAACTAGTAAGTCGATACCAATTAGCCAGCCCCATTGTCAGTGCAGGCACTTCTGGTGCGATCCTGCTCCAGCTTACGACAGAGAGCCGCCCGAGAATGGAATCCACAACCAAGCCAAGTGGCCACCGACTGGTTAATTGTGTACACATGTAGTTCGCGGGTTCGGTTTGCAGGCCGAACTTATAAACATGAGATATACGATCGGTCCTAGCTAAAATAAGTTCGTAATGGTGTGAATTCAATGGTGGGGAGTTCGTAGTAGTCGATATGGGGAAATTAATTGTTTTGCACTCGACAGACGCTCAACAGAAAGAAGCGGAAAGAGCTTTCCAACAGGGTTACATTATGTCTTGATTGGCTGCAGTGAACAATCGAATGATCACGTGCAGTACATGACGAGACTCGACTCTTGTGCTCTAACCACCGCACAAACCCAAGCGCTCTCGATAAGTCTTCCTCATTTTTCCCTCGAGTTTTAGCTCAGTCAGTTCTGCTACCACTTTATCAATCGTCGTTGCGCTAGGGCACATTGTCAAACCACGATCCAATCCACCTGCTTGACGATTGCTAGATCCGTGTCTAGTCTATTCCCTGGATGATTGGAGGTGATGTAATTTCCAATCTTTACGAGCTCCTTTGAGTCCCATTCAATCTCTTTCAGAAGTAACCCCCTGGAAGAACCGTTGCTTCTCAGGAGCTCCACGGCAAAGTTTTTGGAAAAAGGGTAGTATTCCTTGACCCACGTCTTAAGATTCACTGTCCTGAATCTCCTCATCCCAGTATCCAGCTCTGTGAATCTTAGATCATGCTCATTATATTCTCCGGCATCATATGTTAGCCATACATTTCCAATGATCTCTTTGTCGTCGGAGTCCGCGGTGCTGGCAATGATCGCCGCCTCAGGAATGTAGATTGATGCAGAAATATGTACTTTCCAGGTCTGGACAGCAGGATTGTGAATTTCTTCAAGGAATGTCCAGTTGAGCAAAAACTTCTTCTCCTGTGATGAGGTTCCTCCTCGACTGAAAGGCAACAAAGATCCTTTACTCAATTGCGGAGCAGTCGCAACTATTTCTGCAAAATCAAGATCCCTGGAGCAGGCGGAGAGTGAGTTGAAGAAGGTAGCTCCGAGGGCAGTGGCGACATGTTGGACAAATCCCAGTGGATATTGCCCAAGGACAAGGCTCTCTTTGTCGAAGTTTGCTTTCATCGGTGCCGATAAGGAGTGGTTCCAGTCTCTTGCCCCTAGGACAGCCATTACTGCCTCTTCTCTGCTGCTTTCACAATATCTCTCCGATCCGAGAAGCAAAATGGTATCGCGCTTTATAATATGCAAGTCTTTCATCCCAGTTCTATCAAATAGCTCAACGAGTTCCAGAAACCCGCGCTGGTACTTGCCATACTGTATGAGCAATCCAAACTTTTTCGCTGGGTCAATCAAAGCGGTGGTCAAGTTGAATTGCGGCTTAGCCGCCATCCCAGAGTAATTTTCAGCCAGCCCCTCTAAACTCACTCGCTCTTGCAGGATCTGGGCACATTCCTGAGTAAGTGCAACAATACTATTGAACGCCACAGGAATTCCCTCTCCAACCTGAAGCAGTATCCAGTCGGCATTGCAAAGCCACATATCGGGTCGTAGGCATATCTCCTGGAGTGTCCAAAGGGAACTAAACCACCCAGTTACTTCCATAGAATGTCTCGACACCCCTGGTTCGTATGGATAGTCATCGAATAGCTGTGTGGCCATGTTTCGTATGTTTGCGTCCGAGGGATGGTCCACACCAAGATAAACTAACGACATCCATTCAAGAGCCGCTTCTACTCCCTCCCAGCTGCCTAATCGATTCAGCCATACGATTGCATGTTTTGCACGCCTGAAAATCTCAGCTTGGCGAGATATCTCTCGTAAGGCTCTCGCTGAGCGGTCCTGAGGAATGCAAACAAGATCAAACCATACATATGGTGTCGTAGTAGGCACCTTTGCAAGGATGGAAGGGAGATCTAAAACATTAAAAATCGTATTTTGCGGGACATTCCATCCTTTGACGCCGGAAACACGGATCGGAATGTCCTTCGCCCAACGACCCCAGGTATGGCTGATGGCGGTGTACTCAATATTTGGCGGTAGGGTGCTAACTTCAACAACCTCTTGGGCAGTAACATCCCATAAGAAGAAAGGAAGACCAGAAGTGTCTCCAAGCCAAGGGCAAGCAGTTATACTAGCCCCTGTGCTACACCTTGGATCCAATCCACTCAACTCATGGTCCTGAAGAGTCCTTCCTCCACTCTTGAACGCTTCCACGGAATCTTGAGCAATTAGATCTACTGGATGAAGATGGAAATTAAGGATCCTGTCTTTTCTTTTGCTTAGCCACGCATAGCAAGCAAGAGCTACGTGTTGGCACGCAGACTGGACTGCCATTTCTTCTCGCCTGCTTTCCTGTACTTCTACATCAAATGCCTCTCCTGGCCCACTGAATTCCCGCTCAAAGAGTGATAACCCGTCCTGGAAATGTCTCGACTCAACGTTGAGCTGGTGCGGCAGCCCAGCCACAAAATGGACATGAAATCCTTCTGCTGGACCTTCGACTGGAACCAGGCATGCTTTATGGTACGTTTTCCACCACCGCCAAAGTATCCAAAAGGACCGAATTTGGGTGGAGGTAAGAGACATCGATTTGGCGTGCGGTGTGTTTATATGTGGTGTATGATTGATCGCATCGAGCTCCACGGCGAGACGGTAGAAGCTGGAAAATGGTCGGGTGTAGCCTTGTCCCATGCTCTTGGGGCCGTGTGCATCTTCCACTACATGCCATAGCGGGCCAGATCGCTGCATTGCCAGTAGAGGAGCTCCTGCTTGTGATATATGCGGAGAATGTGGTGTGCCACGTTTTTTCTGTTTGTTCCTAAATATTTAAAATTGTGTCACCTTTTGGAAGAGTTCACAGGCCAAATGCCTCCGCTCAACCGGCGCCCAAAGTCCAATTTCCTCACAACAACGATTGAAATTGAGAAAAGTAGGCTCATATTTTTAATTAGCAATCTAATTCTAGTCGCCTGTAAATTTTTGGGGGTTTTCTAAACACTTTAAAACAAATCGCAATTTTTGGGTGTTCTTACCCCTGCAAGTTGAGCAGTTGAGCAGGATTGGGCATGATGGAGCTTTCTACCGCCTCAAGTCATAAATCCGCATTCGCCCTCCAGAAAGCACAACAGAAGGAAAATGGCTAACCATCTGTACCCTTTGCTTGAAAGTTTTGAATCTAACAGCGCTGCAGATATCAGACCCGACCGTCGCGTCTAATACACCACTAGACATAACTTGCAGATGGCCTCGACGACTTCTTTACGTGTCCTCGATGACAGCCCATCACTGGCAACCCACCAACATCTATAGGGGTTATTCTAATCTCGAATACAATGTAATATCATACACATGGGGCCGCTGAAGGTTTGAATCGGCGCAACTTCGAGACGCCACTTTCTGCATGTCCATGGGATCGATAAATGGTCATTTCCACGCATTGACCCTGCTCATTTCTTTGTCAACGACTTCAAGGAATCCATTTACACCACCCCAACGCAAATATCTACTCCTCTGTTGAGTCTGTTTGGGTCGATGTCGCATGTATTGACCAGAGAGAATCCTCACTCGAAATGGCGTCCGAAGTCGGCAGACAAGCTCGAATATAAAAAGGGGGCGAACGATGTCTCTATTTAGTTGACAAAATACAATTCGATAAGCCCCATGCCTAGGCCACTTTATTAAAGAAATGCTCCACCACGCAAGGTGTCATGGACGAAATGGTAAGGCTGATTGGCTTTCTACGACGGGACCCATGGTTTACCTCGCTTTGGACTCTAAGGCGACACTCTTTACCTTGGGCCACTCTCTACTTTAAATCACTTTTTACACCAAAAACGCCGATTTTAGACTTTGATTATTTCTACGAATAATTAATAAAAATAAAAAATATTTAATAAATGATATATTTTAAGTTGAAAATATGATCGTAAAATTTCGCTTTTTTTATTTAAAACGTTTTAAATTTTTTGATTAAATTTCGAAATTTTAAAATTTTAAAATTTTTATATAATTTATATATATTTTTAAATTTTTAAATTTTTTTAAATAATTTTTATAATTATTATATAATAATAAAAATTTATATTTGTATTTTTTATATTAATATATTATTAATTGCGTAATATTTAAAAGTTTTTATTAATAATAATAAAAAAAATTTATATAAAAATTTAATAAAAATCAAATTAATTAATAACTTTTTATAAAAAATTTTAATTCGAATTTTTATTTAATAAATTAAAGTTTTTATCAAAATCTTTTTTATTAATATATATTTTTTTTTAAATTTAATTAAAAAATATTACGTAATTACTTATTCGATTTAAAAATTAATATTAATTTTTTTTTATATACGTAATATTAATTATTTGTTCGATTTAAAAACTAATATCAATTTTTTTCGCGTGGTATTAATTTTTTTTACAATAAGTAATTTTATTTAAATTTAATCGAAATATTAAAATATAATAATTTAATTGATTTATTAAAAAATTTTATTATTATATAATTTCGAAACAATATATAATCGTTTCAATAAAAAATATTAAAATTTTACGATTGTAATTACGTTTACAATTTTTATTTATTAATTAATTTAAATTGTATAAAATTTGTAAATAAATTAAAATTAATTATATATTTTTAAATTTTAAATTTCAAATAATTTTATTAATTTATTATTACGCAAATTAATAGAATATAATCGTATTCAATTAAAATAGCGATTATAAAATTTTTAAATGCGTTTTTATTTTAAATATTAAAACCGATAATCGTTTTATCGATAAAAAATATTAAAACTTTTTAAATATTAAATATTTTTACAATTGTACAATTTTTAACGAAAGTTTTAAAAAGTATTTCTTTGATAAATAACTTTTTATAATTAATTAAATCGATCGTAATAATTGAATATAAAATTTTATAATAAATAAGTTTTTATTTTAAGTATTAAAATATTTATTTAATATTAAACATTTTTATAATTGTACAATTTTCGAAAAAAATTTTAAAATTTTTTTTTTAAAATTATATATTAAATAAAAAAATTAAAAATAATTAAATTAATTGTAAAAATTAAATATAAAAAAAAAAATTTTAAAAAGTATTTTTTAAAAAAAAAATTTAATATAAAACTTTATTAAAAATACGTTTTTATTTTAAATATTAAAATTATTTTACGATTATATAATTTTTAAAAAAAGTTTTAAAAAGTTTTTTCTTAGAATTATATATTAAATAAAATAATTTAAATTAATTAAATCGATTGTAATAATTAAATATAAAAACGAAAATTTTAAAAAATATTTTTTTAATAATAAAATTTCGTAATAAATTAATTTTTATTTTAAATATTAAAAAGTTTATCGATTTATTAATATTTATTACTCGATAAAATTAAAAATTTTAATAATTATTTTAATTTTAAATATTTATAAAACGTTTAAATTAAAAATTTTCAATTTAAAACTTGAAATAAAAATAAATTACTAAAGTTAAAAATTTTATAATATTTTATAAAAACGTTTTTACGAAGTTTATAAAATAAAATATATATCGAGTAAAAAAAGAAAAAATTCGTTTAACGAATCGTCGAACAAGTTTTTTTTTCAATATAAAAAAAATATTTTACTTTTTATAATAAATGAAATATTTAAATATAATAATTTAATTAATTTATTAAAAATTTCGTAATTATAAAACTTTAAATTAATATATAATCGATTTAAGAAAAAATTTAAAAATTTTAATAAATATATAATTATATATTAAATAAAATAATTTAAATTAATTAAATCGATTATAATAATTTAATATAAAAAACGAAAAATTTAAATAAAATATTTTTATTTTAATTATATAATTATATAATTTTTAAAATTATATATTAAATAAAATAATTAAAAATAATTAAATTAATTATAAAAATTTAATATAAAAAATAAAAATTTTAAAAATTTTATTAAAAATGCATTTATATTTAAAATATTAAAATAATAATATATAAAAAAAAATTTTATTTTAATTTTATAATTTAATTTTTTTATATAAAATTTTAAAATTTTTAAAATTCGCGTTTTTAATAATTTAAATCGAAAAATTAATGATAAAATAATTATTTTATATTTCGATTTATTTGTAAATTAAAAAAAAAATTATAAATAATAAATTAATAATTATATAATCGACGTTAATTTATTAAAATTTAAATTAATAAAAAAAATATTTTATATAAAATTTAATATTTAAATTAAATTTTTAAAAAAAAGCTTTTTATATATTATTTAATAGCGAATATTATTTTTATTAATTATATAAAAATATTTATTAATAAATTAAATATAAAATATAAAAATTTATATTTTATATTTTATAAATTATTATAATTATTATTTATTTGAATAAAAAATATAATTTTAATTTTAATATTATATATAATTAATATTATTTTCGAAGTTTATTAATAATTATAATCGTCGATCGAGAATTATAAATATTAAAATTAATTTTTTTTTTTTTAAATTTTATAAATTAAATAATAATAATATTAAAAATATTAAATTATTATTTTTTTATTTTTTTTCGTTCGATCGAATAAATAAATAAATTTTAAATTTTTTTTTTTTATTAATATATTTTAATTTTATTTTTTTTCTTTTTTTTATTTATATAATAATTTATTTAAAAAAAATATAAAATTTAAATAAAAAACTTAAATTAATAATATAAACATAAAATAATTAAAAATTAAACGTTTAATATATTTCGTAATATTATATTTAATATAAAATAATATAAAAATTCGAATTAAGAAAATTAAAAAAATTAAAAAAATTAAAAAATTTTATAAAATAAAAAAATTTTATACTAGAAATATCACGTTATAAATAAACGATTTAAATATACGTAAATTTTTCTTTGGATTTTAATATACGTATTAATTTATAATTAATTTTAATTATTTAAAAAACGAAATTCGAAATATAAAATTTTTATTTTAAAAATAAAATAATATTAATTATATACGATTTCAAATCGTATATAAATATTATATAATATTTATTTTAATATTTATAATTTTTTTTTATAATAAAAATATTGTCGTTTTTAATAATTTTAAACGAATAAATTTTTTTTTTATTATATATTATAAATATATAAAATTTATTAATTTTAATATAAATAAAAATATATAAAAAATAAAAACTATATAATTAAATATTAAAAATAATATTAATTTACTAATATTATTTTTAAAATTTATTAAAATTTATAAATTTTGAGTTTAAAATTTTATTAAAAATTAATTTTATTATAATATTTTTTAAATTATTTTAATTATTAATTTATTTAATTTTTTATAATTTTTTTTATTTATATAATTATTATAAAATTATAATATTGATTATTAAACGTTTTTTTTAATCGTTTTAAATTTGATTAAATAATCGTAAAATAAATACGAATTAATATATATAATTATTAAAATATTAAAAAAATCCAATTATTTTATAATTATATTTATAATAAATTCAATTATTATTATATTAATCTTTTTTATTATTTTATAAATTTTTAAAATTATTATATTTTTTATAATTTATTTATTTTTAATAAAATTATAATAAATAAAAAAAAAATTTATTTAAATTTTGTATTTATTTTTTTTGTTTTTATTTATAAAAATAATTTTATATTTAATTTGAAAATTAAAATTTTTATTATTTACAAACGATTTATCGATGAAAAAATAATTTATTATTATTAATAAATTTAAAATAATATATTTAAATTTTCGATATCAATTTCAAATTTATTATTTTAATTTTTTATTTAATATAATAATTTCGTTTTCAATCGAATTTTAATATTAAATAACGATAAATAAATTGAAAATTGTTTTAAATTAATAAATTATAATAATATAAATATTTTAAATATATTATTTTTTATATTTAATTTATAAATTTAATAATTTGAAATTTATTAATTTAAGTTTTTTATTTTAATTTTTTTATTATAATTAAATTAATTTTTTTATATTAAATTAATATATATTTATTAAAAATTAATAAAATTTTTAATATAAAAATTATTTTAATTTTTATTACGAATTTAATTTTTTTAAATTAATTTTTTTTTTTATTAATATAAATATATTATTTATTTGAATTTTAATAATCTTAAAAAACAAAAATCGTATATATATATAATTATTAATAAAAATTTTTATAATATTTTGTAATATATAATTTATTAATATATTTTTATTTTAATAATTTTATATAATAATTTTAAAATTATTATAATAATATTTAATAAATAAAAATAATAATTTTTTTTTAATAAATACGTAAATATTAATCGTTAAAAATTAATTATTAATTACGTATAAATTTAAATAATATCGCGAAATTATATTTTAATTATTTTATTTAAAAATTAAATTAATAAAAATATTAATATAATAATAATTTATTAATTAATTTTTTGAATAATTGAAAATTATATTAAAAATTTCTTTTTATTATTATATTTTTAAATTATTAATTTTAATTTTTCGTATTAATTATTAATAATTTTATTTTTAATTTTATTAATTAATTTTAAATTAAAAATTCGTATTTTAATATATTTAATAAAATTAAATTTAATAAATTAAAAAAAAAAATTTATAATTAAATTATCGATTTTTTTTATCAAAATTTTTTAAATAATATTTCGAATATAATAATTATATTTTTTTTTTTATAATTATAATAAAAACTTTTTTTTAATTTTTTTTTATTTATTATAAATATTATAAATATTTTATTTTCGTTTTTAATAATAATAATAAACGTATTATTAAAAATTTTATTATTATTAAAAATTTTTTATTATTATATAATTTTTTTAATTGTTTTTAATCGTATTATTTTATTAATAATTTTTTATTTAAATTTTTTTAATTTAATTTATCGAATAAAAAAAATATAAAAAATAATTTTTGATTAATAATTTTTTTATAAAATAATTTTTTTATATAATACGATTTAATTATTATTAAATGAAATTTAATCGATTTATAAAATATATTAATCGTATATATTTTTTTATTTGTTATTAATAATTTATATAAATTTTTTTAAAAAAATTTTTTATTAAATATATATATTTAAAAAAAATTAATAAATTTAAAATATATTTCGTATTTAAATTTTTTATTATTATAAACGTATTTATAATTTAATATTTAATATATAAACGTTATATTTTTTTAATAATTATACGAATTTTTTTAATTTTTTTAATTATTAATAAAAATAATATATTTTTATTAATTATTTTAAAATATATTTTAAAAATTAATAATATAAATACGATTTTATTCGAATTTATTAAATCGTTTATTATAATATAATATAATTTTTTTTTATTTTTTTTTATATTATTATAAACTTTTTAAAAATTTAATTATTTAAAATATTATTATTAAATTTATTATTTATAAAATTAATTCTTTATTTAAATATAAAATATTAATAATAATAAAATAATTAAATTGATAATCGTTTTATAAAATAAATTTAAATTTTTTCAAAAATTTATTATATATTTAATAATAATAATAATATTTATATTATAATTTATACGTTAAATTTTTTTAAATAAATATTATATTAATAAATATTTAAATTATTAATATAATTATTTTAATTCAAATTTAATATAATAATATTTAAAAATATTTTTATTTTTTTAAATTAAAACGTTTTTAAAATTATTAAATTTAATATTTATATTATTTATATTTTAAATACAAAATAAAAACAATATAAAATATATTAATTTAAATTATTTTTTATAATAATATAAATTTTTTATTAAATCGAATTTTATAAATTCGATAAAAAAAAATTTATTTTCGTTTTTTATTTTTTTATTTATTAATAATTAATCGATTTTTTTAATTTTATTATTTTTTCAAAAAAAAAAATTATTTTTATATTTAATAATAAATCGTTATAATATTACGATTAATAATATATTAAATATATTATTAAAATTTAAAATATATTTATTATTATTTTTGTATTATATATTTTATTAATTAATAATTATAATTCGTACGATAATTATTATTATTTCGAAATATTTTTTTATTTTTTTTATTAAATCGAAAAAATCGAAAAATTAAAATTAATTTATATTATAATTTTTATTATGTTTTTTATATATTTAATCGATTTAATTTTAATCAATTTTATTATAATTTTTTTTATTTTTTATAAATATATTATAATATTAATTGTAAATTATAATTTAATATAAACGTTTTTAAATATATTTATAAATTTACAAAATATAAAATTATATTAATTATTATTATAAAATTATAAAAAATTTATAATTTAATATTAAAAATATTAAATAATTTTTTATTATTATTAATATATTTTATAAAAATTATCGTTTAATTAAACGTTTTAATTAAAATTTATATTTTTTTAATTTTATAAATTAGTTTATTTATATATTAATTAATAAAATTATTAGTTTAAAAATTAAATATTTGAAAATATTATAATTATAAAAATAAATTGTTTTAAAAAATAATATTATTTTAAACGATTTTTTTTAAAATATTAATCGAATTTTATTTATTAATTAATTTATTTATTTTTTTTAATTTATTTATAGTATTTTTTTTCGTTTATAATAATTTTTTCGAATGTTTTTATAATTCGTTTTTTATTTTTTATTTATATAAAATATTTTATAATTTTCGAATAAAAATTAATATTTTTTAAAATATTTTTATATAATATAATTCGTATATTTGTTTTATTTATAATATTTAATATTAAATATAATAAATATATTAATTATTATTTTATTTAAATTTTTATATTTTGTATTAATTAATAAATTTTATATTTTTTTTTTAATATTATATTTTATTCTTTTAAATATTATTTCGAAAAATAAAAAATAAATATAAAAACGAATTTAAAAACGAATAAACGTTTTTTTAAAACGTTTTTTAATAATAATTTATAAAAGTTTCATATAATCGCATTATAATATCGTTATATTATTTGATTAATTAAATCGAAATTATAAAATATAAATATAATTAAAATAAAAAATAAAAAGTATTATTAATTTAATATAATATTTAAAATTATATAATAAATATAATAATTTAATTAATTATATAATCGAATTTTTTATAAAATAATATTATTTTATATAATAAACGTAAATTTGAATTAATTATTTAAAAATTCGAATTTTTTTATAATTAATTTTTTTGAAATTTTAAAAATTAATTAAATATTTTAATTTCGTTTTTATAAAAAAAAAATAATAAAATTTTTTTATAATTCTATAATATTTAACAATATTTAAACAAAAAATTTTAATATTTTTTATAATAAATTTATAAATATTTTTAATTTATTATATTTCGTTTTTTTAATAAACTTTTATTAATTTGTAATTAAAAGTAATTATTTATTAATATTAATATCGTATTAAAAATATTACGTTATTAATAAACGATTTAAACGTATATAAAATCTTTTTTTAGATTTTAATATACGTATTAATTTATAATTAATTTTAATTATTTAAAAAATAAAATTCAAAATATAAAAAATTTATTTTGAAAATAAAAATAAAATAATATTAATTATATACGATTTCGAATTATATATAAATATTATTATTATAAATTCGTTTTTTTTTTTTTTTTTAATAATATTTATAATTTTTCTTCGTTTAAAAATAATCTAATAATTCGTATTAATTTAAAATTTTATAATAATTTAAAATATTATAATTCGAATAATTTTAAATATTAATAATAATTTTTAATTAAAATTTTTAAAATATTCGAAATTTTATTTTAAATAAAAAAAATTAATTTTATTTATTATTTATTTGTAAAAAAAAAATTTCGATAATTTTTTATAAATTTTTAATAATAAACTTTTTATTTATACGTATTTAATATTCGTATTTTCAAAAATTTTTTTATAATTTATTAATAAAAAAAACGTATTTTGTATTTATTTACCGTTTTTTTATTAAAAAAAATTTATTATATTAATACGTTATTATAATTCGTAAAAATAATTTAATAATCGAATATTTTTATATATAATCGTAAAATCGTTTAAATCGAAAAAAAAATTATAAAAATAAAATATTATTTTTAACGATATTTTAATTAAATAATAAAAATAATAATTTAATTAATTAATTAATCGAGTTTTTCGTAAATAATATTATTTTATATAATGAATATATTAATTTAATTAATTATTTAATCGAGTTTTTAAAAGTTTATATAACGTTAAAATTTCGTAATTCGATAATATTTAAAAATATTTTATAATTTAATAATATTTAAAAAATATAATATAATTTCTTTTACGTATAAATTTAATTAATTTATAATTAATTATAAAATTCATTTATTAATAAATTAAACGTAAAATATAAAAATTTATATTTTATATTTTATAAATTATTATAATCGTTATTTATTTTTAATTAAAAATATTTTTCGAAATTTAAAATTAAATATATTATTAATATTATTTATTATTTTAATAATTATATATATAATATTATTAATAATATTAATTAAACAAAATATAAATTATAAATAAAATAAAAAATTTATTAAATTCGTATAACGAGTAATAATATTATAATATCGATTTTAAAATTAATAAAAAAAAAAATTTAAAAACGAAATAAAAATTATTATATAATATATTAAATCAATTATAAATTTATTAAATAAATATTAAAAAAAATTTAAAAAAAAATTTTCGAATTAATAAAAATAAATTTTTTTTTAATTAAAATCGAAAAATTTAATTATATTTAAAAAATATAATTTATAATAATAATTATTTTTTTAATCGATTTTTATAATAAAATAATAAATATATATAATCGTATATATTATAAAAAAAAAATAATAATAATTTTAATAATTTAATTATTTTATAATTATATAATTTTAAAAAAAAAAAATTTAAAATTCTTTTTTTTAAAATTATATATTAAATAAAATAATTTCAATTAATTATAATAATTAAATATAAAAAACGAAAATTTTAAAAAAAAAAATTTTAATAATATAAAACTTTATAAATAATACGTTTTTATTTTAAATACTAAAAAATTTATTAATTTATCGATTTTATTATTCGATAAAATTTTAAATTATTTTATTTTAAATACTTATAAAACGTTCAAATTAAAAACTATTAATTTGAAACTTGAAATAAAAATAAATTACTAAAATCGAAAACTTTAAAGCTTTTTGTAAAAACGTCTTTGCGAGGCCTACGAAGTAAAATGTACGTCGAGTAAAAAAACAAAAAACTTGTTTATTATTAATTCGTTTAACGAATCGTCGAACGAATTTTTTCTTTCGATACAAAAAAAACATTTTTTAAATTTAAAAAAAAATTGAAAATATTTTAGTCTTTATATAAAAACTTTAATTTTTTAATTTTAAGTATTTTTAACAATTATTCGTAGAGATAATAAAAGCTAAAAATCGATGTTTTTGGTGTAAAAAGTGGCCCAAAGCAGAGAGTGGCCCAAGGTCAGGGGTGTCGCCTTACAAGAAGCATATCTACAGCAAGATGCCACACTCTTATCACGAGACTCGCACATAATCATTGAAAAGGATGAGAATACATGTACCAAGGCTGTCCGGCTGAAAGACATCACGAACTTTATCGGCATGCTGCACGCTACAATTGCAGACGATGCAGTCCACAGGGCAGCTGTTGATTCTACAAGACTCTTAGCTGTGCTTGAGGAATCTGGCTTCCAAGAAATGTTCTAAAGCTTCCCCATGGTGCTCCTCACAACCGCTAAATACCGCCAAACCAGTCTTAAACGAGCTGTGGATCGCGTTTACGGAATCATGCAAGTGTTTGATTTACAGCTCGGAATCTCTGCTCCCAGAGCATCTCGCAGTCGAAAGATTGAGCTCTCGGAGCTTCAAGACTAGCTCGGCAGAGAACTTCTAGAGGAATATGCGTACTCGAAGCTCTCAACCACCACTATTGATGACAGGTTGTGGGGATTCTTCAAGGGATTCTCAGCCTCAATGCAGGGCTTGCAGCTTGCATGGGCCGAGCAAAATATCTCCACCCAAAGGAACTTCGCTGAGGAGCTCTACATCGCGTTGGACACCATGGACCCTACTGAGTTCCCCGAATTGTTGAATGTGCCCCAGTATTATTGGAATCTTAATCAGGGTGATTGGGCTGCGCAACTCGTATATTCGTGTCCAACATTGAGGATGTTGCCACTCGCCGTCTTGCTCGAACAAAACATAACAAGGGTCGGATGCAGAAGCGAGCGTTTGGACTCCTTCTTGCGCCCAACGGGGAGGAATATGGCCAGCAGTATTTCTGGCGTAGAATAGGAATTTGTCTTTGGACTGTGCATGATCCTGATTGCGAATAATTTAAGCACTCGAGGACTAAAACCAATACATTCAAGGGGATGCATAGTGAAGAGTGGTGCGATATGGAGGGCCTGTTTGGTTAGGACTCAAGGACTCTTGAGCAGCAATCACGCATCTGGGGATGTTCTTTTACAGCTTCGGTTTTCTTTGCATAATGCTTCATAATTTTCGCGAAGCTTATCTAAGGCCCTCAGTGATGGCACTAACTTTCTATATCACCTAACCAAAGAGTTGATCGTAGACTTCCACCTTGCTGCTACCGGCGCCGTTGAGGTGCTCAGTAGCATCGGACACGATGAGCAAATCATGGAGATTCGATATGCAGTTTCTAAACGTCAAAGGAGCGAAATTCCAGATAATGGTGCCTAATCTCCGGTACTGAATACAACTGCTTTCCACTGGTCTTAGCAGAAGCCCAATGCCCCAGTCGCGGACATGCCAAAACTGTCAAAAGCTCGTATGGCAGAGTTGCTTTCTAGTCCTTATTCTCTTCTGTGAGAATAGACGTCAAGTCCTACTCGTCCTATGGTATCTCCTCAAAAGCCTCAGCCATTAAACCTTTCTTTGACTAACTGCCAGCTAGCGTGATATGGCGATCCGAAGGAAACGGATATTACCAAGCTATTCGCCCGTTCGACTTCTACCCTCACCCAGATCCGACGACCTGGCAACAAACCTTATCTTAGCCTCTCTCAGATCAATATCCTTAAAACCAAGGGTTTCAACCTGGACCTCTGTATGACATCTCCTACAGTAGGAAATCTACACGTAAAATGATACAAAATATTCCAGAGATTCTCATTGTAGTGTTTGCGTGAAAAATATCTGGGTAGAAAATTTAATGAGGTTAATAAGGTGAACGCGCCACGGCCTTGGTGGTGATGTTTTATGAGCATGCACAATATGGTTGAAGAGAACGTGTGGGAGATAAGCATGATGGCCTGATCGTTCTTGTCGACTTCCCACAGGGTGACTAAGAATAAGAAGGTATCACAAACCAACAATTTCTCTCTTATGCTTTGCATTCGGTGGACAGACTTGCATTTCTTGCACGGCTGTCAATCACTTTCGTCGCTTTCAATTCGGTCGGTTCAACTGAGCAGTCCCTGATGGTTATACTTATATGCGTAGTGTTATATTTATACTATCTTACATTGAAAGTTGCAAGGCAGTGAAAGGTGGTAGTGTAGCGCCTGGTTAGAGCCCGAGTAAATTTCAGTCCATCTTATAAGGCCTATACGTTCCCATGTGGTTATCTTCTCTTCTAAAAGATTCTCTTGATCCTTTAGCGTGCTAATATCTTGGCTTTCCTGAGGCAATTTTGACTTGAAGTAAGGGGCTAAAACAACGCCCACATAGTCAACGACGGGTAAATTAGGAGCTGATGCCGACCCTAAGAGAGCGACCTTCATTCGTAGAGAAGTGAGGTCACGAGAGCGAATGGCATGATTGTAGTATTCTTGCAGCCTCTGCACTGCTCTAGACAAGCCTTCGTGATCGTTGAAATAATCGATCCTATGACCAAGAATACTTTTCGAGATATGATGATCTAACATCAGGCCTCGGTATTCCTGGGGCCATCCGGGCTCATATGGCGAGAACAAGTGTTTCTTTTCGAAGGCTGAGAGTATTGACAATGGCGAGGATGCTTCCACGAAGCGTTCGAGAGACCATGCCTTTCCAACAAAGGAGAGGCCAAGACGTTTCGTGCCATTCCCAGCGCCTTGGCAGACCTCGAAAGAATTGAATAAATTATTAGTTCTCCTCCAATCAGAAGTGAAAGACATCCAGAACGAGTCGTCAACCTTACATTTCTGCGTGATGAGCCAACTTCTACGCGGCTTCTCGTCTGCTGAACTGTGGATAAATAGTTGCGATAGCACGGGTGATTTGGCAACCAACTTCATCCCAAATTCGTCCTCTAATGCGAGGAGCCTTGACTCAGCGTCATCTCCTGGTGGAAATGAACTACAACTGATGCCGTACGTCTGAATAATCCCATAAATGCGATCCTCTGGATTTGTCACACGGCGGTTCTGCGCGATAGAGTAGGCAGTGTGCGGAAACTTGATGTCTAGAACATCCAATCCTTTGAGTTCTTGTAGGGCTAGCAACTGTTCCAAGCGGAGCCATATCCCATCTAGGCTTTTTCTGCCTTTCTTAGCGCCAATCGAATCAGTAGGCGACGGGTCTATCAGTTCCTCGGCATCACCCATGAGTTTTCTCGTGCTTCCAGTGACAATTGACCGCAAAGCAAAAATATCTAACTTTATGCGGCTGAAATTCCAAGGTCTTACTAACTCAGTCCTACTGTCTTCATCTAACTTGAGTAGGCCATCGTCAAAGAGAATCCAAGCGTCTGACCGCAAGACCATCTCTTGGAGAGTCCAGAGGGACTCAAACCAGGGGTGATGAAGAACCTTGCCCATCCACTTTTCAAGAGCTCGCGAGTCATCGTCTAAATTGTTCAAGCATTCGGCTAGGACCAGCACATCCAGGCTTCGTAATCCCCCAGCGGCCTTATTGACATGGGCCAAAAGGTTCTCGACTGAGACGGGTGGCGTAAGTTCGTCCAAAATATCGGCCTTCTTGAGAGACGAAAGCCATGCAAAGGCTTCTTTTGCTCGTTGGAATATCTCAACCTGCCTCCCTATCTCTTGGCCTCGTAGACCTATTGCTTCCTTCGACTCCAAATTGTGCTTTTGAGGTATACAAGCAATATCGACCCAAAGCCACTCACAAGGGCAGTTAACACCTCTGGCGGCATGCTCTATTGCATTCTGGAAAGTAGCGGTGGTAAAATGGTCCTTTTTGATTGAGGGAATTGGCCAATCGATTCCATGAACTAGTAAGGGATGCTGTTGCGCATTATCCTGATAATAACCCCATGTGTAGCTCAAAACATTGTAGCTAGGGGCTTCGACGCTGTTGTAAATATTGCGTCCTGCCCTGACGTACGAAGTCATCGATTTAACATGAAGAAGACGGTGGGGCCAAATTGAGGCAGATATTAACGGTTGGGTGGCAGGCTTCGACCGACCAGCCCATGCATTGGGCGGCGCTGGTGGAGGGGCCGGCGGCGGAAGACAGGGCATGAATACTTTCAAGTTCTCGTGCGTCGGTGCAGTTTGCTAGGAGATCAATCAAGGCCGGACTCAGGTAAAGACTGATTGTCTCAGGTCTATTTTGTGGCTGGCTAGCGGACATTTGGGCTCTTCAGCTTCAGGAAGAAGCACTAAAAGAACTGGCCGGGCTTAGATAAGGGCAGAGGGTGCGTGTGCGTGTGCGTGTGCGTGTGCGTGTGTGGAAGGCTCCAACGGCTGGACTCGGTACACATCTAATCTCTGTCGGAGTGAAAATCAATTAAGAGCGCGCGGCATTACGTAAAAATATTTGGGCCCAATTTTACGCGCTAATCTTTCGGCTACGCTGCATAAGGTAAGCATTCTTCGGCACGGCACGGCCTTTTTCCGCGCCTCTTTCCAAGATGGCCCACCTTTCCGAACGGAAGAATTTTGTTCAAGTAGGAGTTTGGTTATACAATCAGCTGGACTTACCGCAAACCCGCTTGCCTGAAACTTTACGGCCAGCCTTACTTCAAGTACTTGGTAGGGCACATATTTGCTACTATATCCCAGCATCTGTTACCACTCATTCTCCTGGAACAGCTGGTTGTATTTTGCTCACCGCGTCCTAGATACCTGTTCCCGAGGAAATGTCCGAAAAAGACTGGATTCGAGGACCTCTCTGGAAGGAGATCTGCCAATTCCTCGAACTCTCACCAGAAAGTGGGAGTAATGGGGCACTGGCACTGTACGAGCGTGTTGAAAATCTTCTCGCCATGGACGTCCAAAAGGCGAAGCTCCTTTCCCTCCTCTCACCTTCTCAACTTAATTCACTGCGTATAATCCAAGAGTGGTGGAACTGCTCGACTGAAGAGGATGAATGGTTTGCAACATCCACCGATAGAGTAAAGATTCTTGAGGTATTGGATATCTTCCCAGCCCTTGAACATGCATCGCCACTAGTTTTGCAAATATTGTTGGGGATTGGACCCGTGATACCTCAAGTTTCGACCTACAGACTTGAAATATTCCGTTTGTTTCAAATGGAGTTTGATATGAATGATCGTGGGATGGAAGATGAAGTCAAATACCTTGGCTTTCTCCAGAAACAAAGAGAGCGCTCAGCTTTTTATTCGTCAGTCCAAAGAACGACATTCGCATTCCGGCCTCAAATTGGTTCCCCTAACAATCAAAGCGAACAACAAGACAACAGCAAGATTAAAGTTGAGGGCTCACAGCTGGATGCCGCTTTTTCAAATGTACCAATTGGGGCCTGCATCGAGGCATGTCCATGGCTCGGGTTCAGGAAAAGCTACAGTGGTTATCCTTTCTTTCTCTGGGACACTCAAAACCAATGCACCGTGATTGTTGGTGACATGGATTTTACACCTGAGTATATCTGTATCAGTCATACATGGGGTAGATGGCTTGATCCAACAAAACCACCCACGGCAGTTTCCGGAGTTCCATGGCTCGTGCCTCAGAACAAGATATTTGAAGTCCAGGATCTTCCGCGTCGACTTGGAGATGCATTCCCCATGAAATATCTTTGGTTCGACCTTTTATGCATTCCTCAAGATGGCTCGGAGCGCGCTTTACTCGAGATATCACGTCAAGCAGACATTTTTGGAAATGCGTCAGCAGTGATGGCATGGCTTAACGATATAAATGACTGGACGGGTTTACGACAGACCATCGAATGGTTTTGCAGATTTTGCATAAGCGGTTATGGTGCTACCGAGCCAGGGTTACCAGACGTTGATGTGAGCCAGCCTACAGGATTAGTTATCAAGGACTATGGCGGAGATGACGCTTATTCTCGTACTCCTGGAGGTTGGTTTACCTCCCTGTGGACCCTTCAAGAGGCCTGCTTGCGTCCTGACATGTTGCTCTGCAGCAAGAACTTTGAACTTCTTGTAATCGGAGATAATGTCCCAACAGTTGTCACCCTTGATGCTTTAGCAGCGCTGCTCAACTTCGCAATTCATCACTACCAGCAAGGCCCCTTCGAAGCGATCTTGAATAGCAAGACTACACCCGAGAAATCAAAGCCCGGAACAGTCCTTGAGTACGAAGATCTCAATAAGTCTTCCGCAAAAAGGCAACGCTGGATTCTCGAGAAACTTCCAGTCGATGCAGTAGGCGTTCTAGAACTTTACGATGCTCTGGTAATGTCTGGTATGAACAAGCTATTCAATGTTTCTCCAGCTTCTATCCTGAATCTAGGACAGCATCGGCAATGCACTTCCAGAAGAGCCGAAGAGATCATGTCAGTCATTGGAGCCACAGAGTGGTATAAGATGCATGTGGATAAATACAAAACTTCACCCGCTGAAGACGATCTCGTCTTAGGGCAGTATCCTGTTGCTTTCCTTAACGAGGTGGCAAGCAAGCTTGGGGCGCAATTCTTTGCCAATGTCTCTTCAGACTTGTCAACCTTAGAAAGTGTAGTCAACATGGAAGAGAATCACTGGATACCTCGTAACACCTTTACTGGCGTTGGATCCCTTCTCCCGTTCGTGTCAGGCCAAACGACATTGGTGAGCCCAGAATACGAGTCCATGAGCATACACAATCATCCATCAGTGCAAAAGTGGACAATACTTCCTGGTGGTGAGGTCAAAATCCAAGAAGTTGGTATCTTGTCATCTTCAGCTGGAAACTGTGATTCAGACCTACAGGCAAGCATTCTTGTGCCTGGAATATTTTCAACGACAGCCCACCAGCAATGCAACCTGCACGAGTGGATCCGAAATTTTCGTACTGGTCCCCAGGCGGAAAACTTTGCCATCAGTCTCTATCAACCAACAGCAAAGTTCCACTGGGGTATAATTCTGAAGCAAGTTGGAGCGCCAAATCGCCTGGTTAAAATTGGAACCTTTTTTACTGACATTCTAACTGTGGATGAAGTTCCTTCTCAGGCAGTAGATTGGATTGTCCTCTGATCCGTGACCATGAAATTTATACAGTATCTCAAAATTGCTCGCAAGCCAATGCAGATATCTTAGTTAAGGTTTTCTTATTTCCTTACCGCTTTTTCATTGGGAATGTAGGGACAAAAGTTTGATGGCTTGAACAGTACATACAAACTTTTCTGCAAATACCGCACAGGCCCTCAGAAAAGGATCCTTTTATAGGTTTATTCAGATTAATTCACGAATAAGGCTGCTGATAAGCTTGCTCGGACTCAGAACTTACACTGCAAGGCCATCACATTTGCAAAATTGCGAGACAACTATGTACAGGTGTCGACTACCTATGGTTGGGTCCGTGTCTCCTCTCCATATGCGGAGAAAATAGTAGAAGTGGAGGCATAAATATGATTCTTGACGTCATCACAGTCCTATTCAAGTACACTTTCAAATTCCAACCAATCATCCCCATCGCCAGTAAGCAGACCAGGCTCCGTCACTCCAGTTCTCCTGTCACCTGCGAGCGGGGGGTTCCAAACGTACGCACCCAAACAAGCTCACCAGGGTATTGCCATTCGACCACTGAGTCTCGGGGATCGCAGCTTGTTTGTAAGGCCGTGTTACTTATCCAGGCCTCCACATTCCAGCTATTGGCTCAGTTGATGACACGTAAACAATGTAAGAAGCAAACCTTATAGCGTCAAGTGAGCAAGCTTTTTATCTAATTCTTATGTAATCGAGGTTCATTCAAAGAACGACGTCGCTTTTAGACCTGAATCGAACAGCTTGCGCTTACACACCCGTGATGTATCGTTCCCGCACGCACCGCTAAGATGCACCAACAGCTAGTAGAATGAGCAACCAAGCAAGCCTACCTCTATAGACAGCGTCACAGTGATGGCTCTCGCAAGAGGTCTCGACGACGACCACGCCGATTTTGACAATACCTCCAACTGGCCACGACGACTACTTCATGTTCCCAGCATGACTTCGTTCAGATGGCAGCCGGAAAATGTATACGGCAGTCGAAAAGAGCCGCCATATATTGCACTCTCGTATACATGGGGCAGGTTTCAATTATAGCCAGGAGAGCTGCCACAGATCAAGCCACTGCTGATTCACGGAGTGCCTTGGGAAATGCCTCGCGTCAACCCCGACACCCACTTCGATGTTCTCGATTTCAAGAATGTCATATGTGAAGCAATGAAGACGGCAGATCGGTTTTACGTATTTGATAAATGGAAAACAGACAGAATTCGTGATAAGACTGTAGTTGAACGAGTGCTTAGGATGTTTGGGGGTTTCCTTGAGAGAAACAGATGGGAGTATGAGTTCCTTGGTCTGGATATTACTTGCATTGATCAGCGCCAGTCTCCCATACAAATGGCTGAAGTCGGTCGACAGGCTCGCATCTTTCGAAATGCCAAACATTCGTACGCATGGCTAAGCCACCTTCCTCATAGTCTCTTGAAAAATCTACTGTCAGATTTGGAGACGGCGGTTTCTGGATTGCAACAAGAGCCGTACAATCAAGAGCCGTCGGATTTTGACAGTAGACGATGGATCTCAATGGCCTTCAGAGCTATCAGCGGCCTCACCTCCGATCCATGGTTTACTTCTCTCTGGACACTACAGGAAGCTTTTCTGTGCAATCATTCAATACTACTTTCGAGAGATGCCAATGTTAGCTGTGAGAGATCATTGATAGGACCAAGAAGCTGGACACTGAACAATCTTTTCAAATTGGTGAACGACGTGATTATGTGGACCGAACGGACCACTTCTTTTTGAGCAGAGCCAGAACACAGCCAACTACTTGCACTAATTTATCGCACCGGTTTGGCGGCCTTGTGGTATAACAGCCCTATGGGGTTGCTTGGTGTCTCGAACCACCGGCAAGCTACTCGAGAGCTCGATTATGTGTATGGGATCATGCAAGTCTTCGGCTCCGATTTCAAGGTCGGGAATGCAAGGGATAACGTGGATCACGAACGAATATATAGCCTTTCTAAGCTAGAAGATGAGTTTAGAGCTGCTATTTTGACATCGTATCCAATGCTGAGTCAGATGCACGTATACCTGACTACACCGGCTTTCAGCAAGGGATGGTGTGTTAGAGGAAATTCAGTAGTACCAAGTATCGTTGAACGAGGAGACATGTTCAGCTGAGACTGTGGGAATCGTATTGAGACTAACATCCCGATTACATCTCACTCTTTATGCGAGCTGTCAACCAGAGAATTTGGTGGTCAGAGATGGGGCTATCTGCTTGGAAAAGCTTGCGACTTTCGCTCTTTGCAAATTGCATGGCTTGAGGCAGATGAGTCAGATCTTTCGAAAAGAATACTCAAGTCGGGATGGAGGATGCACCGCTGCTCTATTCAATCCATTCATATGATCGCCCTAGATGAGGAGACGCCCCTAGGACCAAGGCCAGAGGGATTTGAGGCTCTCAACATCGTCAGCTTCCAAGACCAGAAACGCCAGCATAACCTTGCGTCATGGATTGTTGAAAGTTCGCGAGGGCTTACTTTAAAAGCTTTTCTCATAGGTCGATGTGATTTTGGAAACGAGTCATTCAATATGTGCATGTTAGTATATGAGGAGAGGAGGGACACAGTTCGCCATTGGCGGCGTATCGGAGTACACGTCTGGCTGATATCTCACTTGATGATTGACTCTGTCGACCATCCTCTTGGCTCGTTGCTGAGAAGAGTGCAATCATTGGAAGTAGATCGAGGGAGGGGGGGGGGGGGTTGTTTGGTTGGATTCTACTGGCGATTTCTCGATCTGTCGGTATTCACTTGCCTGAACTGCAATGTTGTCCCTCGAGCATAATATATCTTGAGCATAATATATCGTCAGCCCTGCTGGCGGGTTAGGCAATTTTGCGCTGATGCATCGTCTAAGGCTTAAACTGGACAGACGCCCCTGTGTCTGAGCACTCCTGTGATAGTCAGGTTTTGATGGAATACTATTCGCATAATTGGATCCTTGAAACAATCTGCTTGAAGTAAGTCCTCTGTCGATGCGTGTCCAGCCGAGAATGACGCGAAAGGAGGACCGCAATCTGATCGTGAAATACATTTGATGTTTTCAAATAATCTGATGCCTGTCACGGGCTCACCGAATTGCCCAATCCTGAGACATCAGGGCCACAGCTAAGCCGAATGCACCGCCACGTAGCGGGACGACTAAGAAAGGTCTAGCCCTATGCACATGTGCTGTGCCACGCAACGGCTGATAGGATGCCTTCGGTAAAAGATGACAGCGCTGAGACATAAATAATCCTCCTGTGCCTGCTCATTTTATTTTCGCATTCCTGCTCTCACCCGCGTGTTCTACTTCTGTGCATCCAGAATCGTGAATCGAGTGCTAGGCTCCGACCATCATGACTGCAATAGCTGGAGCCCTAGGATCGGTCATCGGTTACGTTGGGGGAGAAGTCGCTGACCGTGCCCTATTCCAGCGCCTCCTCTGGCCAGCACGCTTTTACAACGATTTCAACTTTGGTGTGTTCGCCAGACTAGCTCTACTTATGCCTATGGGAGGACCAGTCCACAAGGCTGCAATCGAAACTTTGGAGAAATTCCGGAAAAATGGATTATATAACGGAGCGTTGCGGGGAGACATGTTGGGAACAGCTTTCTACGAAGATGGAGGGTATACTTGCCGCGAAGTCATGAACGTCGACTTGCAAGGCACGGTGGAGAGTGAGCCATATCGAGCCCGAAACAATTTCTGGGTCGAAGCCATCGCAAATGTTCACCCCCAAGGACAAGATGTCCAGCGTGTTAGGCTTGATGAGAACGGTGACATACAGTCCTTTGGATTGGAAGAATTTAGCGCAAAGAATCATCGCGCAATCCAGATGGTCTATGAGGTAGTACTCGAATCGGAAAACCTCGACAAGTTAGACATTGTTCCATCGCCAGAAGCAGTTTTAGACGAAAATGGGATAACGTGGCGATGTCTGGCTGGGATTCTGTCCAGCGAGCTGTCTGCCCTTGGGCTAGCAATATTTGTGGGCGTGTACGAGCGAGTATCGTGGTTGGCATGCTTTTTCTGCGTGCCGTTATTGCTGAAATTGACTGCATTGGGATTCAACGTCCGACGGGAGTCAATTGCTGCGTGGTTAGAGCGAGGAGCAGCAAGATATAAATTCTTCGAATTGGACAAGACGGAATGGGGTTTTGCAGTGATTGGAGGTTTAGAGACGGAGGATGAGCAGGAATCCGTTGTGAGGCCATTTTTTCTCCACTATGGACATCCTCGGCGAAACGACAATGCATTTTTCGGAGACAGATTCAAAGAGATTGGATCCATGATATTAGTGGCGCTTTTTGTTCTCTACTTTCCTGCAGGTCTTATCAGTCTTCTTTGGATGGACCCTCATGTCCAATATATATGGCTTGGGTATCAGGTTTATACCATTATCGCGATGCACTTTGTCCGATTGTTCGGCGGAGCTAGCGCTGGGAGAACAGAGAAGCGTGCTGCAGTTCTCCTACAAAGCGGAAGAGCGTCTGGCTGAAAGGTACAAACAATCATGCTGTAAAGGCAACCCTCACGATGACTGAAGTAGAGAGTATTAAGATGGGCAGAAAGTACGGAAAGCACCTGATTGGGCGGAAGATGGCTTCAAATGTGAAAGGCATCGCTATAAATGGAAAGCCCTCACAAAAGCCGGTACTCACAATTAGTGGCATTACATGTATCAGTTAGAATCAACGCAGTAGCAAAGATATAGGATTTTATCGATGAAGCCAGGAGGGCTGCCACAACAAGTCTAAGTGTAGTTTTGCTTTGTCCAGTCGCAATTGCCAGTCGGAGAGAATGGATCTCAACAGCAGGCAACTCCTGTACGGATGGGATTTGGGTTGGAATTTAGCCAGCTCAAGACCCGACGTATAGTGGAAGGGTTTCTAGATCCATGTATGGATCTACACCTATAGCACAGTTATCGCAAGCTCCGGTGTAAGGACAAAATTGAAACTTGGTGTTATAACTCGTGTGGGAAGAGCAAATGCTCGTAGCTACTTTCGCAACGCTGTTAGTGAGGGCGGCGCATGACCCTTGGAGGAAGACACGCGATGACGAGAACGAAAGCGATAATTTACCAGAAATCCGAAAAATGTGGTAGGAAATAGTAAATAATGAGTGAGGCGGAGCATGAACTTTTCCTCACTGCGCATACGGCTCTGTATTAGCATTTCGTTTTCTTCAGCATGTGCGCCTTCTATGAGGGATGAAATTGCCTGAGATACTGTGATGGGACTATATGCTCTCTCTTTAAAAATCCTTGTAAATAGCTAGTTTCGAGAGCAGTGCTAGTCACGTGTCTTTTAGTATATACAGAGCTTTCGCTTACTATAGACTAATTAAGAACCTTTTCTATTTTTACTTTGATTGATTAATTGATTAATTTACGAATTACGGATTATTTCGAATGAATTTAATTTATTAATTAAAACGAATTAATTTACGATTAAATTTTTTTATTTTATATTTTATTATTTTTTTATATTAATAAAACGATATCGAGAAATAATTTGTTTTAATAGATTTCGTTGAAAATTGTTTATATACGATTTATATATTTTGTTTTTTATTATTATTAAAAAGAAATTTAAATTATTAAAAATTAAAAATTAATTAATAAATTTTTTATATTTTAATTATATTATTTAAAATTAAATAATTTGATTATAAAACTATAAAATTGTAAAGAAATATTAATTTATAAAAATTACATATTAAATTATTCGAAATAATTAATATTAAAATAAATAAAAAAAAAAAAAAAAAAGTTTTAATATAAAAAAAAAAGAAAATTATAATATTAAAAAACGAAACTATTTTATTATTTTATATTTTAATTTTAATTTTTTTAA